>BSBK01000728.1:0-306721 GCA_027943335.1 Chamaecyparis obtusa
TTTAGATAACAAATCATTAAATTAGATCTATATTAACATTTTAAGAATACTTTATCAATAAAATCAACACATCTATTTTCTCTACTCTAATGAAAAATGATGGTGTGCGAGCTTGTTGTTGGCTAGGGCTTCCATGCCCTGGCACATCTATTTTCTGAGCATGCATGGATTGTCGAGGTTGGGGTTTCTATTGTGCTTGTAATACCTCAAAAATGGGCTATCGGTTCATTAACCTCCTATATCAACATATAGAACGAAATCGACATCAAAGTCCTAACCCAAGGCACATCTAAACATCATCGAATCTTAATTGATTATCATAAATTCTGCATCAGGGAATATTCTTAGTAATATTCTTAATCATCATAATTATCTTTAATTTAATGATTATTTGGCGATAAATCCTATTTATCCTAAAGTTTGATTAATTGAATATTCTTAATATTTAATTAATTAGATTTAATTTTGCCACTTAATTATTTAATTGTATTTATTCCTAAGTATTATTATTTAAATTTGACAATAAATCAAAATTCTTATCATTAATTGATTAAATTCTTATTTAATTAATTAAAGCAAGTTGTCATATTTGATGATATTATTTTTGAATAAAAGTTTGATTAAATGATTGATTAACCCATAAATCAATTGTTTTATTTTTCAAAATCAGTTAAGTTGAGAATAAATCACTTTATTTATTTATTAATTCATAATTATCCATGTGCACAATCAAAGAGCAGTTAAACTCCAACTCAAGAAAATCAATGCAAGTTATTGACTTTTTGGAACTCAACGTCATTTTTGAGTTTTAAAGTTGATCTAAACTTCTTATTTGAGTTAAAAAGCTGTTTTTGCATGATTTGCATGTTTTTGTGAATTAAAATATCCTTTATTTAAAAATAACTCAAAATCAAGCTGAGTTATTTGAGTGATTTATGGCTTTCTTTCATGCATCCTCCAAAGCCCTGGATTTCTATAAATTAAGGCCCCAGCTCTTCACAATTCATCTCATAATTGTGCAAACTTATGCTGGCGAATTGGTGTCTGAAGAATCAAAGCTTCTTTTGCAAATCAAACAACTTTGTGAGATCATTCATATTTTAGCATATCATATTAGAATTTCATTTCTAGATTAGCATATCATATCAAGTTTTCATATAGAATAGTTTCATATCATTTTTTCATCATAATTGCATAGAAAATTTAAAAAAATAGATTAATTGCATTCATACATACCATATCCATCTTTTGCATTCAAATGCTTCATTTAGGTGTCGTCAAGGTCATTGATCTTGATAACAATCTGAGAACATCATACTCGCACCTATTAGAAGGCAGTAAATCGCCTGGTTAGTTTAGCTTTCAATTATTGCACGATTTTGTTTTTGCTAACCTCTAATGTTTTACTGAAGTGTTGTGTCTACAGAACAGGTACAAAATTCACACACACATTTTTGGCACCCACCGTGGGGCCCTAAAACGGATTTCCAATTCAATTCTATCAATTTCTATCTTTTTCTCCTTGATTTCTATGCAAAACTATGATTTTTAGTTTTTTGTCCGTACAATCTTCGTACAAGTTTTTGACAAAAGTCGTTTAGCACTGTACCCACTGTCGTACGATAGTCTATTGAATCAAGAATCGTGCCAGGCTGTACACACTGTCATTTGGAAGTTCAACTGTCATTTCATCATACACCCAGTGTTGTACAAGTTTTTAGACTGTCGTCTGGGAGCATACCCACTGTCGTGCAAGTTTCAAACCGTCGTCTGGTAATAGACCCACTGTTGTATGAGTTTTGGCATCAGGTTTTAACTATCATTTCATTTTTTAGGTTAGTTTGTCATATTTGGTTTTCAGATTTTGACTAACGGCTAATCTTAACAATTGAAATTCTCTATTTTTGATTGACTCCTGCTGGTTTTGATTGGAAAAAGTGCAAGAATTGCTAAAAATAGGTAAACATCTACTAAGCGCGTTGCGAGGATTCTAGGTATTCTCCTTAATCTGATAACATTTCAATTTGGATCCTAAAATGAATCTCTCATGTGTTTGGCTTGAGTGTTTTCTTTGCATGCTTTTCTTCAAATTTTCATAATTGGATACTAGGTTGTAACACCTTAAGTATTGATAAGTAGTCTTAGGATATTTTTGATTGATCTTATTAGCAAAATTGGGATATTGGACTCGCTTATTCTTACTCGCCCCTCATTTTCACCCTATGGTTGCAAGGTCAGTGCCATATTCAAGGGAGGGGTCTACTTAGAAAGAGCGTTAATTATTCCACCAGTTCTTTCCCATTTTGTGCTTTTTGGATCTCATTAGTATTCTAGGGTGTGGACTTGCTTTTAAGTTTGTGTGAGGAGTTAAATGCACCACTTTGTGGACTCACCTCACGTTTATTTGGAGCATTAAGTGTACCACCTTTTGTGCTTTTGAATGCTTTTGGATAGATTTGTCTTCTGATATATCTGTGAAAACATAGTAATTAGGCCCTATGAACACTATTTGTGGTTCTTGAGAGATTGGATTCCCAGTGAAATCTTTCTTGACGATGGAATCCTTGTAGGTAGGGAGGATACTTAGTGCGTCTCATTTTCTACTTGGTTCGTGCATCTTCCCTTATTGATTGATACATTCTCTCTCCAGAGAGGTTGATAGATCACGTGGGGTTGATATCATAGACCTTGGTGAGATAATCTTCATCTTAGCATGTCAGATTTATCTGCCTACTTTGTCTGGGTTAAAAGTGAAAAGGCATCAAACCCTTGATTTGGAGCCAAGTCCCCTTGTGGTATACTATTGTGAGTCACCTTTAGAGAGGGTTAATCATAGTGGACACTCCCTTCACAAGGCAAACTGTGTTGACAGAACCTCGAGCGGTAATAGCCATTTTCATCATGGTAGTGACAGCCGCTATATAAATGTCCTTGTGGAAGAAATCTTCACAGGTATGGTTCATTGTTGGGTTGTCAGATCTCCCTAGCAGATCCTGAAGATTAAGTTCTTGGACTGTGTCAAAACCCTGGTGCACCGGGGATTGGAGTTCACCCCTTTGGATCATAAAAGTTGCAGAGTCAAACCATTACTAAAAACCCTAGCGAGGCCAAATTTTTATTTTCTAGGGTATATGTGCGTTATTGCAAAACATTTTTGGAACATACACAATTAGTGTACACACTAAAATATGCACTTCTATGAACCATTACATGCAAGGTTACTCAAGAGTGAGGCCTCACAAAGCGGCTCATAGCTCTCTATGCATGAAGTTGCAAGGGACTATGAGTTTTGCTCTCAGCTAGAGCTACAAGAAGGTGACCTTGCTAGTCAACCATACAATGAGAGATTCAAGTGAAGACAAGGGCAACAATGCTAATATCTCCAAGAATATAAATGGAAATGAAATGCAAATACAACTAGTATGAATGTGCAAGCTAAACTAAATGATAACAATGCAATGCTTGAAAAGAAATCTAATCTATGAAAGGAAAGTGCAAACTAAACTATGAAAGGAAAGTGCAAACTAAACTATGAAAGGAAAGTACAAGTCTTACAATCCCTCCTAATTAAGCTATGTGAGATTAATCTATTGCATAAAGAAAATCTATACTAAGAATGTCATGATTATGCAACTATGAAAGCAAACTAAATGAAATGCAACAACAATGTCTTCAAAGCTTGGATGCAAGGATGTCTTCAAAGAGCTCCAAAACCTGCAGCATAACAATGGCATAAAATATGGATATGCAAATGAAGGAGAGAGCTCTCCTTTTATAAGAAATGAGGAGAAATGGACCATGGAGATTAAGAGGCAAAAAGTCTTAATCAGCGGTGGAGCTTGAAAGAGGAGTAATCCATGTGCACAAGTATCCTCCAATGACAGTGAAGTGTTGACTTTTGAGCCTCATGTGAAATAAAAGTGCTTTTTTTCTTTTTTATAAAATAGGAATAATGCTTTATTTGTGCAACTTAGGATAAGAGGGAAAGTGGGGGCTTTTTATTTAATTGAAAGGGGAGGAAATATTCCTTTTAATCAAATAAAGACCTAGGATAAATGGTTAGCCCAAGGATAAAAATCCAATATATGATCGAAATTAAGATTTGATCAAGAGATTGATAATGTTGAAAATATTGATTATTGATCAAAATGATTCAGGATTGATAAATTGAATAAATGGGGCCCAAAGTCTAGGCGACCATTTTAGGGTGCATACATTTGCCCCTCTTTGACTAATGTGTGATCGATTTGGGAACACATGCAGTCAAAGAATGAAGTTGAAATGTGAGATCGATTTGGGATCACAAAACAACTCAGATATGAGGTCGATTCGGGATCACATCTGGGCAAACAAAAGCTTAGACCAACACCGTCGCTGCTAGGTGCAAATCAAGTTTTAGACAAAACTTATCACCGTCGCTGCTAGGCAATAATCAATGTCTAAAACTGGGAGATAAGAATCTCAAGTTTTGAGAAAAAGCTCACAAAAGATGTCTGAATCAAGAGAATCAAGCGATTGGGGATGAGAATCCCATAGGTACTGCCCCCTCGGAATTGAAATCAAAATCAGGTAGAGGAGAGACAGCAAATTGATAAAGATTTGATCAAATCATAATCGAATGTAAGAATCAAATAGGTAAACCATTAGGCAATAGAACATGCCCCAGCCTGACTGGAAAGATGTAGTCAACGCGAGAAATGAGGGAATGAAATGGCTATGAATGAAAGACTAGAAGTTTGGAAGACATGAAAAGGAAGGAATGACGATGCCCCAGCAAAGATTAAAAGATTAGGCCTCAAAAGATCAGCCAACTGCGCAGAAGGGGGGGAAGAATTTGAAACACAATTTTGACTATGAAGATGATCTCGGATTTCGATTTCGAGTTCGAAAATGGATCCAGGATGTCGAAATTAGCTAGGGGTGCAATTTTCGCGCAATTCCGAGGTGTTTTGAAAATTAGGTCAAAAAGTCAAAATGCTATAAAAGGGGTCAAAATGTCATAAAAGGGGTCAAAATGTCATTTTCAAAAATCATTTGTCTTTTAGTGATTTAAAAATTTCAGAGCTTTAGAGAGAGAAAATAGCTCAGCAAGCAGGAGTTCCCGTCCACAGGCATCGATTCGAGCGCGCCCGGTTGCATAACCGGCCACCACACTATCCTGCCCCGGTATGTTTTCGAAAAACTCGAGCTTTTTGGTCATTTTTAGCATTTAATAGCTTCTTTTAGCACATTTTTTTCAAATTTTAAATTTTAAAATTTTGTGCTGAGCGAAATATCGCGCGATACTTTAGAAGTATCACGCGCTTTGGGGAGAAGTATCGCGCGATACTTCGCGTGCCCCAAAAGTATCGCACGCTTTAGACACCAGTATCGCATGATACTGGGTGAAAGATCGCGCGATACTGGGCGAAGTATCGCTCGACATAAAGTTTATCGCCCTACTATAGGGAGAAGTATCGCACGATATTTCTCCAAAAAAGAATATCGCCCAGTTGAAAAATTTGATATTTAATGCATTTTTGAGCAAAAAATGACATGGGTCTAGACAATGTTACGTTTTTAAGATATTTTATACTGAGTTTTTTGGAGATCCATCATAATATGTACTAACAACGGGCTTGGTTTTGGCTTGCAGGAGGTTTTTCCGGCGCTCATTATCAGAGCGTCGAAGGTGACTGGGTTGCGGTGTGTCCGAGATTTGGATGATCCAGGCAACGCCGATATCAGGGCTATGGGATTCCGATATCTATTGCGGTATCCGTATATCAGAGCAGATCATGGGTTGTTGACTGCGCTGGCCGAGAGATGGCACAGCGAGCACAACACCTTCCACCTTCCTACAGGCGAGGCATCCATCACACTGGAGGATGTCTATAGGATCCTTCGAGTTCCATGCCACGGAGAGCCTGTAAGTATAATCATGTTTTTAAGATAGTCATGTAAAATGTAATGTTTCCAAAAGATAAAAAATAACATGATTTATGTGTTGTCACAGGTATACTATGATCAGGATGTCACTGAGGGGCGTCGGTTGATTCAGGAGATGTTTCAGGATGTGACCATCCTAGACAGGCATGTCAGCTGGGAGCGACTGCTTGATGACTTTGGCAGAGATTATCTGGTGCCATGTATTGTGGCATCGATCATTTCACAGATCCTGATGACTGATCGCAGTCAGAAGGGGATTCCCACTCAGATGGGGCAGGCTACTGGTAGACTTGGTAGGCAGGCCCCGACGGATGGCATGGGGGCCTGCGATCCTAGCAGAGATGTATCATGAGCTGCATGAGATCGTCTAAAGGGACGGGCGGACATGGGCATGTGGTGCCATCCTGGCACAGGTATGGGCATGGGAGCACATTGCTGTGGTGCGCCCCAGGGTTCAGCCGAGGGAGAGGAGGTACCCCTTTATTTACAGGTACATCGGGTTTATATCACATGCCCATTCAGGGGATGTGACCTATTATCGACGGATTCTGGATGAGATAGCCTCATTCACATGGAGGCCATACAGGGAGGTTGAGGTTTGGGGGGATGCCGCAGATGAGCTGAGTTATATGCTGTGCAGTCGGCCACTGGTAGGTCGATATGTAGAGATTGTAGAGAGATTCTGCATCACTCGGGTATGGCGGCAGTTTGGGAGGTAGCAGCGAGTCTCGACAGAGACTACTACATATGCCAGGGCCAGAGACGAGGAGGGTCATGGGTGGCTACCCATGTTGGATTATCAGCAGGCTGTCGTAGAGACAACAGCTATCAGGGGCGAGCCTTGGGATTATTTCCCAGATGTGGCAAACGCAGGGGCTGATGGAGCCTACAGAGCAGAGCGGCGGAGGGTACCATTCCCTCGATTTACAGTACCAGATGCTCAGGTGCCAGCGCCGGGGGGAGAGGGAGGAGATGGAGGGGACGGAGGAGAGGAGGGAGGAGATGGAGGAGATGGCGGGAGGGGGAGAGGGAGGAGGATGGAGAGAGGAGAGGGGTCGAGATCAGGTGGCCAAAAATGGTCACGGGGACAGAGATCAGCCACTCCTGAGGAGGAGGTGAGACCAGCTCGCCGACAGGCAGAGGTACAGTAGGAGCAGCCTACGGGGGGAGAGGACCTGAGAGCCCAGATACAGGCTCGGGAGACCGAGATACAGTAGCTGCGGACCACTATAGCTGTGAGAGATCAGCAGCTCCTGGATCTGAGGGTAGAGCGGGATTAGCAGATAGCTGATCTCAGAGCAGAGATAGCACGCCGTGAGGCGATGGCACAAGCCGAGGCATTGGAGCTCCGACGGGAGTCAGCGAGAGCTGCTTACTATCACGGGTTATATCTGCAGGCCGTCCCAGAGGGTGAGAGAGCACCATCATACTCTCAGCGGGTAGGGGTATCAGACGTGGTACTCGATAGGAGAGCCATGCCTCCTCCACCACCACGAGTTCCTCACGAGGGTGGTAGCGAGTCTTAGGGTTAGGTTTTTAGATGTTTGAGACATATTTTGAGACTTTTGATCCAGATTTTGGGATCTCATATTGTATATCATGACATTTATTGATTTATGAGATTACTAGATGTTCGATATATCATGTGTATTTGTCTCACTTGTGATGGATGTATCAGTTTATGTATATTGTCTTGTCATTTTGCTCAAAATGCTTATGTATGTGCTTATGTATGTTCTCTCTTATAGTTGTATGTTTAATTCTCATATGTATGATGTGGACTTATATTTTTGAAAATGACAGTTTTTGATATAGATATGATGATGTTATTAACCCCTTGTGATGAACAGGAACAGGTTCAAGATGAAAAAGACAAGGAGCGAAAGACATGATCAAGAAGAAGAGAAGGTGAGCGCAGTTGACCGATAGGTCCACGTAGGATGAAAAGGAGAGCTCTCTCCATGTGCAAGGTGCAGAAACTAAACTAACATGAACTTAGAAATGCAAGCTACTATGAAAGTGGTTGACTTGCAAAGTCACAACGCTTATAGACATCTAATTATCATCATTGAGCGTTATTAGTAGCGTCATAAGATCATACAATGCACACTAGCATAACTATGTGGATATGAATATGATCTTTATCAGATAGAAATGTGGGAATCTCACCTAGGCATCAAAGACATGTAGGTCAAGATGACTAATGTAGTGAGATCACCTAAATTTGGTATAGCGAGATTATGCTTGTATCAAGACACATGAAAGTCAGGATAACTAGAAGCATGCACTTGCATAACAGTCAAGGATAATACCTCGTCAACCCATAGTGTCAAGTAAGACTAGCATAAATGCTCATGACAGGTAGGACCAACAAAATATACCCACAAGCAGATAAAGAAAGAAAACATGTTCTCATTCCCTCAGTCTTCTAGCTATGCATCATTGAAAACTTCTCAGGGAGAGAACACTCATCAAAGAAATCCTCATAGACAACACACAAAGAAAAATAAAGTCATCATATCGTCAGCGAGTTGATTGTTTAAGTGCGTGTGTGTTGGTCATAGAGTCAAACTCTGAGTATCATATCTGCTAATGAGAAATATCGCATCATACTTTAGACTATTGGGTAAGACATCTGATAAGTGTTAAGAAACACTCGACGCAAGGGTAGTGTTGAAAAACACTGTTTGGGGTGGTGTTGAAAAACACCTGTTGTGAAATGCCCCAAGAGACAAACGCACCAAAAGGACCTATGCGAACAGTTATGCCCCCTAGACAAAGACAAAGACCAATTCCAGACTAGGCCAAATAAGGTCAAGGTATGATGGAAAGTGGCTAAGTGTCAAGGATGCATGCTAACAAATAGGGGTGCAAAAGGCCTCAAGTAGCGCCTGTTTCCAGGTTTTCACCACTTGGAATCATTTTTCATCTTTTCATTTTTTGTATTTTTGCTACCAAGGCGCCTATTGCTAGGTTTTCACCAAGGCACTTTTTCTATTTTTTTTTTGAGTTTTTGAATATTTTGATTTTTTTGTGTTTATTTTTTTTTTTTCAGGACTTTTTATGCTTTTTAGGATTTTTTCAGCATCATATATGAATTTTTTTTTGGAATTTTTTTCAGGACCAATAAGATATATACAAAGGATGCCCCCAGACAGAATGGGCATCAAGGATAGAACTTCTTAAGGTGCACAATGTTGATGGGATCAGGGAGCTGTTCTCCATCAAGATTTGACAGTAAATACGCACCAGTACCAAAAGCAGCTGTGATGACATATGGTCCAAGCCAGTTAGGTTCAAACTTGCCCTTTTGCTCTCTGTTTTGTTGGTTCTTAGGGTTTTCTCGTAAAACAAGATCACCTATTTGAAATTCTCTAGGGCGAACCTTCTTGTTGAATGCCTTGGACATACGCTTCTGATACACTCTCATATGATCAAAAGAAGCCTTACGCTTCTCATCTAGAAGTTCTAGTTTCTGCAACCTCATGGCGCGGTAATCCTCATCTGTAATCAAACCTTTGAGTGAGACTCTAAGGGATGGTATCTCGACTTCTAAAGGCAATATTGCTTCAGCGCCATAGGTGAGAGAGAAAGGAGTGGCTCCTGTAGGTGTGCGAATGCTGGTTCGGTAAGCCCATAGTGCTGGATTGATTTGTAAGTGCCAATCCCTACCATTCTTGTGTACTGTTCTATGAAGAATCTTAAGAATTGTTTTGTTAGAAGCTTCTGCCTGTCCGTTTCCTTGTGGGAAATATATGGAGGACCAATGTTGCTTGATTTTAAACCCTTTGCATAGGTGCTTTAGGTCCTTATTCTTAAATTGACCTCCATTGTCAGTAATGATCTCAGAAGGCACTCCAAATCGGCAAATGATATGATTCAAGATGAACAAAGAAATGGTCCTTCCTGAAGCAACAGAAAGTGGTACAGCCTCCACCCATTTTGTGAAGTAGTCAGTGGCAGTAATAATGAACTTGTGTCCACCTGATGAGTTGGGGTGAATTTTCCCAACCAGATCAAAGGCCCAGCGCTGAAATGGCCAATGAGAAATAGAAGGAATCAGCTCCCTACCCGGAGCATGAATCAGGTTGCTGTGTTTCTGACATTTTTCACATGACTTAGCAAAGGTGACTGCGTCCATCTGCATTGTGGGCCAATAATATCCCACCCTAAGCAACCTTCGGGCCATGGCAAGACCATTAGAATGCCCACCACAAATGCCCTCGTGGATGTCAGCTAATGCTTGGTTGGATTCATCCTTTTCCAAGCACCTAAGGAGTGTCCCATCTAAACCCCTTCTATATAAGTCACCAGAGATGAGGGTGTGGCGAGAGGCATTACGGATGAGGTTTCGGCATTCAGAGTGGGTGAATGTGTCAGGGATGATGCCATCACGAAGATATGAATAGATAGCACCATATCGGGAAGACTCATGTGTGATAATGGCACAAATGACATGGCTTTCAGATGAGTCAAAGATGGGATGGTGTAGCTCTTCCACCAGGAATTCAAATCTGGATTCATGTGTCTCCAACTGAAGAAGTGAAGCTAATGTGGCCATGGCGTCTGCAGCTTTGTTCTCTGTCCTAGGGATTTGTTGAAACGTCACAAAGGTGAAATAGCGTTTCAAAGAATCAACCATCTTTTTATAGGGTATCAATTTGTCATCCTTGGTTTGATACTCTTCATTGACTTGGTTGATGATTAACTGAGAATCCCCAAAGACATGTAATTCTGTGATATTCCATTCTATAGCCATTTTCAAGCCATTAGTTAAAGCTTCACATTCTGCAATATTATTGGTACATGGGAATAATAGTTTATAAGACTTCGGAATGTTGTACCCATGTGGAGAAACAAATAACACTCCAGCACCTGATCCATTTTGCATGCGGGAGCCATCAAAGAACATTGTCCAAGTGTGAGTAGTGGTATATAAGATGTGTTCATCTGGGAATTCCACTTGGACTGGCGTACTATCTTGGATTGGAAAATCAGCTAATTGGTCAGCAATAGCTTGCCCTTTTATTGCCTTCCTTTCAACATACTCTATGTCAAATTCAGTGAGGACCATCATCCATTTAGCAAGTCTACCCGTCAGGGCAGCCTTACCAAGCAAATATTTAAGGGGATCAATTTTGGCAACCAAGTGTATGGTATGAGCAAGCATGTAGTGGCGCAACTTTTGAGAAGCAAACACCACCGCGAGACAAGACTTCTCAATATTATTGTAATTGATCTCATAAGAGACTAGAGTATGACTGATATAGTAGATGGCCCGTTCTTTCCCAGTATCATCTGTTTGAGCCAATAATGCCCCCAGGGAAGTGTCTGTAGCTGAGATATATAGGATCAATGGTTTCCCTGGAATAGGAGGCATTAAGATCGGAGGATTAGCCAAGTATTGTTTGATCTGATCTAGGCTCTTTTGACAATCTTCGTTCCAAACACAAGAAGCACCCTTATGCAATGTCTTGTTGAAGGGTTGCGCTCTATCTGCAAGCTGAGAAATAAACCTCCTAATTGATTGAAGACGTCCTTGAAGACTTCTCATTTGGCTGATATTTCAAGGAGGTGGCATATCTAGGATTGCTTGGACTTTTTCGGGATCAACCTCGATACCTTTTGCTGATATTATGAATCCTAAAAGTTTGCCTGAGGTGACGCCAAATGTGCACTTCTTTGGATTCAATCTGAGTTGAAATTGTTCCATACGATCTAGAATTACTTCCAGATCATTGAGGTGTGTGTCCCTTTTTCTTGATTTTGCCAGGGTATCATCCACATAATCTTCCATATTTTTGTGCATCATATCATGAAAGATAGTTGTCATAGCTCTTTGGTAGGTTGCTCCTGCATTCTTTAACCCGAATGGCATGACGTTCCAATAGTAGGTTCCCCATGCACATGTGAATGCTATTTTCTCTTGGTCTTCAGGAGCTATTTTGATTTGATTATACCCCGAGAAACCATCCATTAGGGAATATATGTCATAGCCCGCCGTCATGTCCACTATCATGTCAATGTTTGGAAGTGGAAAGTCGTCCTTTGGGCAGGCTTTGTTTAGATCTCTAAAATCTGTGCAGACACGAATGGACCCATCATGTTTAGAGACCGGTACTATGTTTGAGATCCATTCTGCATAATCGATGGCTCTAATAAATCTAGCTTTCAAAAGCTTTTCTAATTCTCCTTTGACAAGTAGAGCTATATGTGGATGCATTTTTCTTAGTCTCTGTTTTACTAGCTTGACTCCTGGAGCTATAGATAAGTGATGCATTATGAGATTTGTGTCAAGCCCTGGCATGTCTGAGTAGGTCCATGCAAAATTAATTTTCTTTTTCTGTAAAAACTGTACATATGCCTTGGTCTCTTCCTCTGATAAAGACTGAGCAAGATGGACTATCTGAGGATTTTCTTCTGTGTTTAGATTGACCAGTTTTGTTGGTTCAATCAAGATTGATGATCTATCCTGGAAATAACTCGGCAAGTTATTAAGTACCCCATCCTTAGGTGCCTCAAAGAGGTTTTCACCTTTGGATGCGTCATTTCTTTTTACTATTTTTGGTTCTGACACTGCCACAAAGTGGTTTTCGCCATCAGAACTATTTTTCTTTTTCTCTTTTGTTTTGAGACTGAGGTACTTAATATCAGGCTCTGTCATGCTGGTTGTTGGTTCACTGGTGGAAGAAGCCACGGGTTCGAGAGCATTCAGATAGCAAGAAATTTCGTAATCGTTGCAAAATGTGAGGAATGTGGGCTTGTGGTGGCGCTGAGGCCAGTCGATCAGGTCAAAGTGAACAAGGGGCAAGTCAATGGTAGGTTCGATGTTGTTAATGCGAAAGGTGTCATCTCTGGTGACCATATAATCGGAGCTCATCAAGTCTTCTCCTAAGATACCTGAATTGGGGCTCATGCTATCAAACGAAGCGTCGTCTACTAAGGCGATTTGAGGAGAGCAATCCTCTAGTCTGACACTAGGATCGTTAGTTGCATCGGGTTGGGTACTATAGGCATGGATAATATCCACGTCTAGATCAATTGTTGCATTTGAAAGCGAATCCCATTCATATTCATGGGAGTCTGTCTCTGAGTCATCATTTAGGCCTCGTGATGTAGAAGCCTCAAGGTTAGGAAGGGTTTCCCCCTCTCTAGTGCTAGTATTGGTACTATCCGTCACAGCTAGGACAGTAACACTTTCCTTTGTCGATCTAGAAGTCACACAATCACTATCCGTCGTAGCTGGGATAGTAGGACTATTAAGCATCAAATCTGTGGAATCTCCCCAAAGGAGATTCGTTGAGGGCACCCAATCATCAGACACATCTTGTTGGTTGGAGAGATCGGGCGTATAATCTGCATCACTGTCACTGTCCGTTGCAGCTGGGACAGGGATACCTTTCTTCTTCTTATTCTCAAAACCTAAGCCGATCATGGACTTATTTTTGCGTCCAAAAAGAGCATGATCAAGAGGCTGAGCTTTAGCGTCCAGCCTATGACTAAGGGGACCAAATCCTGGATATCCCATATTTTTAACCAGTGTATATCCTTTCCCATAAGTTTCAGGTGAAGGAGCAAAATTCTCATTATGTTTGTATTTCTCTTCGTGATATATCCAGTTCCTTACAACAACTTCCTCTTTCTCTTCTTGAATGGGGACCGAAGACTCAACAAATTTCCCAAATAACGTCATTGCTGATGATGAAGGCTTCACATTTGGGGAGGGTCTCCCATAAGACCTAGGAGAGATTGGCATTTTTGTAAAAGAATCAATCTTATAATCTCCCATCCCAAGGTCCATGGTCTTGAATTTCTGCTTGCATTGTTCAAGTGAACTACTAGGACTGTCAGCTTCTCTATTCAAAGGTACATGTGATCCCGCGGAAATGTTATTAACTGATAGAGCACTGTCTCCCGGGATGCAAATTTCTACACCGTTATGGGGGAACTTAACACACTGGTGATATGTCAATGGGACTGCTTGCATTTCATGAATCCATGGCCTACCTAGCAAAATGTTGTAGGCGAGAGGTCCAACATCAACAATTTGGAATAATATGTCTCTTTCTACGGGACCAATACAAATAGGCAAAACAGCCAATCCCTTAGAACTTCTTTCTGCTTCGTCATATGCTTTGATTGTGATTCTTTTCTTTGTGTCAATGACGTTCTCAGAATACTCTAGAGCTAGCAGCAAACTCAGAGTACAAATATTGAGCCCCGCACCCCCATCTATCAGTACACGCCTAACATGGGTTTTATGAATCATGACCTCGATGTGTAAGGCCAAATTATGTGGGTGGCTAATGGATTTGTCATCTTCTTCTGAGAAGGTGAGGAAATGAGGGCTAGCCAAATGGTTGACCATGTTTTGGAATTGGTCGATATCTAAGTTATTAGGGACATTGGCTGCTTGCAAAGCATCCTCGAGGACGCGCTTGTGCTTAGGAGATAATTCTAAAAGCTCAAAAATGGATATCTGAGCGGGTGTACGTTGTAGTTGGTCAATAAGGTTATAATTGGAATCAGGACCAACGACAGATTTTGGAGGAGCACCTTTGGACATGGGCTGTTTAGACTTGCTAGTGCTAGGACCTTTGATGATAATGGGTGTTTGGGCCTGACCCCTAGTGACAGCATTGAGGGACTGGGGCATTCCTTGTGAGAGTGAGGACCTCTTATCACCACAGCGGGTCTTTCATTAGTCATAGGAACTGAGTCCACATTATGTCCATGAGGATCTTTCTTTCTCACCATGTTGATATTATCGTCAGCCACTTCAAGCATGTTAATCACATTATCAGCATGTGTGTATGTATAGTTAATAGCTGCCTTGCCATTCTTACTGCTAGAATTCTCTCCTTTTTCATATTTAGGCAAGGGCTCTTTAAAGGCTTTATGGTCTGCATTAGTAGTTAACCCATCCACTTGTAATTGTCCTTTCTCAATAAGGTCTTGGACAAGATGCTTGAGTTTAAAACAATTTTCTATGTCGTGTCCAATCCCATTATGGAAAACACAAAAAGCCTTAGCATCCCACCAATGAGGTAAAGGATCTGGTATTCGATGTTTTGTAGGATCCTGTGGGTGCACCAGATTATGAGCAACTAGTGTCTTAAAAACATCTGCATAGGATTCTCCCAATTTAGTGAATTGTCTTTTCTCCGTTTTAGATCTCTTTTGATACTGAGGTTTGTCTTGTGGTGTTGATGATGTTTGCAACTTCATAACTTGGACTGCATGAGAGAGATTAAGAACTCCTTCATTTTTGATCTGAGATGAATCAACAACTCCGTCGTTGACGACTTGTTTGTTTTTGTTCCAATAAGAGTTCTTTTTGTCCTTGTTACCATTAGTATTGTTATTTTGGCTATTGTTGTTATTTGTTGGTTTAGCCAAAATTCCTTGTTCTTTTAGGACATCCTCAATGCGACATGCCACCTCTACCATAGTATCAAAGGAATTAAATGGGATTTTCTTGACTTCATATTTGAGTTCTGGTATTAGATTGTTCACAATGATATCAATTCTCTCTTCTTTAGGGATTGTCCTTGGGTATTTCGAACACAATCGCCTCCATCGTTGCAAAAAGGTGACAAAAGATTCCCCTTGATTTTGCTTAAGTTTACACAAATCAAGCATGGTGACCGACCTAGATAAATTGTAAGCGAAATGTTGCACAAATCTTTGGACAAGTTCTCTAAATGTCCTTACTGGAGGGGAAAGGTTGGTGAACCACTCCATGGCTTGACCTTTTAAACTCCTTGGGAATAATCTCAGCAAGTAGGAGTCTTCATGGTGAAAGGAAAAGCTCATTATGTAGAATTGTCGAACATGGTCGTGAGGGTCACCCGTGCCATCATATTTGTCGTATGTTGAGAATTCAACTTTCTTAGGAAATTCTACCATCACCACACTTTTGTCAATGGGATTAGGACATATGGAGTCCAAATGAAATGTGCTCTTGGGAGCCTTCATTCTGTCTATATTCTTTTGCATTTGTAAGATCAACTCATCAGTTGAAGGATTCTATTTCTTGATTTTTTGGTGAACATCAAAGTTATATGGAACTTTAGCGCCTTTGTTGATAAGACTTTCCAAAAATTGGTCTTTGTTTTGTTCCACGTATTGCTCCACATAGGCTTGAAAGGATGGTTCTTGTTGCATAGTCATGAAGTCCATATGATCAAATTTAGCATAACTGCCTCCATGTTGTGAGCTATGATGTGCTCGTTGGGAGGGTTGCTTTGAATGTCTATGAGACGATTGTCTACTATGATGGTCATATCTTGAAGTCCTTCTTCCTCTAGGACTTGGGGATCGTGAGGGTGTCTTTGATCTTCTTCAAGGGCTAGGGGAAGGGGTAGATGGGGGTGAGTTGATCCCACTATTGGCTCCCCTCCCGTTAAATCGACTTTGGAGTTGTTGTGCATAGAGTCTATCTTCTTCTTCTTGGGTGACTCTTTTCTGTATATCCAACAATGCACGTTCCTCTTCCTCTAGTTGTCAAAATTTTTCCTTTTTAGCAACCTGTTCATCTAAGTAGGCTTGCTTCTCTCTCTCAATGCTTCTCAACCTTGTATTTGCATATCGAGAAGTGTCTTTAAGTGGGGAGGTTTGTCTTGAATGCCTTATTGCATTAGCTGCGTTGATATGGTGATCACTAGATTCGTTGTTCTGGTCTTCGTGTTGTGACCCTGAATCTGAGTGGGCTGACTTATGCTATCTTTCGGCTCGTTGATGAGCATCAAAATACCTCGCGTTGTTAGGAGGTGACCCGGGTGGACTGGCATGAGAAGAACCACCATACTCTCTTTTGTGTCGTTGAAAGATATCTTCGAGAGTTTGATTCATGGCTTCTCTTTGTTGTCGGGTGAAAGTGTAACTCATGTCCATACTTGATGAAAGTGGTATGAAAGAGGTGCTCACTTCACTAGGGTTAGCTCCCGGATTGAAACAAACCTCGGATTCACTCTTAGGAGATTGGTCAAAAAGGGGTCCTTTTCCCTTAGGTTGTCGACGGGTCTTGATAGGTGGTAACTGGCTAAAGGCAACAGGGGGTCACTTCCCTTGATTAACTTGGTACCTTATCGTAACTGACATGAAAGAGAGATATTCTCAATGATAAGGTGACCTTTCAAAGTGTCAACACCAAACTAGGATAATCGAAATCCTCTATTGTCCAAAGAGAGATGAGAAAAAAAAAAGAAAGAAAGGGGGCTTTACCAACACTGTCAAAGAGGTGCTTCAAATCAAAGGGTGACTACCCTTGCACTTTTGAATCAGGAGGTTGGACTAGGCCAAAAGATAATTGAAAATGAAAGCGATTTGGACAATAAGATAACTAAAATTTTCCCAGAATATAGCTAACAATTTTAAAGATGAACCTTGGCACCAAGAATGGCTTTCTAACTTGATAATTATTCCAAAGTGACTTTGTAAATCAAATGATGCTATCCCGAAGAACTAAGAACCAGAAATTTGGAGTCAAGACAGATCTCAAACGTCAGGGTGAGAAGCCTGTTCTAAGACCTGGCCTAATTGACAGCAACTGAAATTGACCAAAATTTAAGCACGACAAAAATGAACCAGGCGATATACTCCAGGCTACTGGGGCGATAAACCTACACCCGTGCGATACTTCACCCTAAGACAGGCGATACTTCTTAACACTAGCGGGCGATATACTCCAGGCAGGCAGGGCAATAGTCCGTCAGGGGCGAACTATCGCGTGATATTTCTCTTCAAAGGGGGCGATATTTGTAGCATGTGCGAAGTATCGCACGATACTTCGCCTTACAGGGCACGATACTGTTGCAGAATTATTTAACTCTTGACCAGAATTGTGTGAAATTTGCATTTTTGGGTCTGTTTGGTCAAAATTTTCAGTCTGAGGGTTGATGTTTTTGGTTTCAGTCACGGTATCAGCAGAATTTCGGTAGGTTTGCAAATAGCTAGGGATCAAAACATGGTCTCAAACACTTGAAACAAGGGCAAAAGCAACCTTGCCAAGACAAGCACTTGTGATATCAAAATTGAAACAACACCCTATGAATGCTATCGATTGTTTGTATGTAAGAACGTTTGCACTGGTATCACACAATCGAAAACACTTCAAGAAAATCTATCCTCGAAAGTCAAGGCTCAATACTTACCAACTTAGCCCACAACTTGATGCCCCCTCGCCTCACACCAAGTGGTTACCCACAAGAGATGTTGGCTTTGTCATGGAAATGTCAAAATGACACAACCAAAGGGACACATATGGTGAGTATCTTAAGGTGATCCGGGTAAACCACTTGGATCAATCCTTGCACTAAGAAGATAAGCGGCTAAAAGAGGGTGGCTTCTATCTAATGGTTCTTAATAAAGATTTCCGTTCACAACACCCCTCTTGCTCCTCATAAAGGACTAGGACCTCGTGGCCTCAAGAGTACCTTAAGCATTCTTGTTCAATATTTTCCTCATGGTCGCAATCCCATGAGCTACTCACATCAAACGAAGACAAGTGTTATGTCTATCAAGGTTTTTGGTGTCCTTGATAGCCTTGAGATTATAGTGAGTTGGAATCACTTGCCACCAAGGAGAATGATGACAAGGTTGTCCCCACTTGAGTCGTTCCTCTTGATTGCTCAAGAGCAGGCCCGCTAAAGGATTCCTAAACTAAACAAAAATGGATCAAATCTTGAGGTTCAAGGTTTTTGATTCACCACAAGGGTGAAGAGCATACTCCCCTATCTCAAGAATCTCTCCCAAACACACCAAGCAAAGAGTTCAATTACCCCCTTGCTTCCAAAACCTTAAGATGGGTCAAGATTTTCTGATTCACCTAAAGGTGAAGAGCATACTTCTCCTACCACCTCAAGATCCCTTTCACAAGGTATTAAGATTCCTAATACAATTAGTAAATGCCACAATATGGAAGGAAAATAACAAGCAAGAAACGGAAATTTTTTTTTTGTTTTTATGTTTGGGCAGCCCTGCAAAAACTGTTAGTAGCCCTCTTTGACATGCGTTTTTAGCAATTTTCAAGCAAAGGAAAGCACCTACAAACACAACTTATTAGGCCCACAATGTTAGCAAAATCAAAATCCAAATGTAAATGTGCAATAATCTGATAGATTCAAGCTAAAAGATGCAGGTTAAACCTATCTAAACAAAGCAAAACAAAACAGCAAGCTAAAATAATCAAATTCGGAAAAAAAACTGAAAGCGCAAGTCTCTGCCAGACCAGGCGATGTTTCTCAGTCTTCAACAGTATCGCGCGATACAGTTTCCTATATTCGGGCGATACTTCTCAGTCGAGCGATACTTCGCACGATGACAGGCGATACTTCGCCCGATGCCAGGCGATAGACTTCAATATAGGCGTGCGATACTCTTTCCGAGCGAACTATCACGCCGAGACAGGAAGTATATCGTGCGATATTTCTGAGAAGTGTCGTGCGATAATCTGAGACAGAAAACCAGAGACGCAGATTTTTCCAAAAATTAATCCGAAAATGACGAAAAATGCAGAATTAAAAGGGACAAAGCTAATCTACTCTGCCCCACGGTGGGCGCCAGAAATGTACACACTAAAATATGCACTTCTATGAACCATTACATGCAAAGTTACTCAAGAGTGAGGCCTCACAAAGCGGCTCATAGCTCTCTATGCATGGAGTTGCAAGGGACTATGAGTTTTGCTCTCAGCTAGAGCTACAAGAAGGTGACCTTGCTAGTCAACCATACAATGAGAGATTCAAGTGAAGACAAGGGCAACAATGCCAATATCTCCAAGAATCTAAATGGAAATGAAATGCAAATGCAACTAGTATGAATGTGCAAGCTAAACTAAATGATAACAATGCAATGCTTGAAAAGAAATCTAATCTATGAAAGGAAAGTGCAAACTAAACTATGAAAGGAAAGTGCAAACTAAACTATGAAAGGAAAGTACAAGTCTTACAATCCCTCCTAATTAAGCTATGTGAGATTAATCTATTGCATAAAGAAAATCTATACTAAGAATGTCATGATTATGCAACTATGAAAGCAAACTAAATGAAATGCAACAACAATGTCTTCAAAGCTTGGATGCAAGGATGTCTTCAAAGAGCTCCAAAACCTGCAGCATAACAATGGCATAAAATATGGATATGCAAATGAAGGAGAGAGCTCTCCTTTTATAAGAAATGAGGAGAAATGGACCATGGAGATTAAGAGGCAAAAATTCTTAATCAGCGGTGGAGCTTGAAAGAGGAGCAATCCATGTGCACAAGTATCCTCCAATGAGAGTGAAGTGTTGACTTTTGAGCCTCATGTGAGACAAAAGTGCTTTTTTTCTTTTTTATAAAATAGGAATAATGCTTTATTTGTGCAACTTAGGATAAGAGGGAAAGTGGGGGCTTTTTATTTAATTGAAAAGGGAGGAAATATTCCTGTTAATCAAATAAAGACCTAGGATAAATGGTTAGCTCAAGGATAAAAATCCAATATATGATCGAAATTAAGATTTGATCAAGAGATTGATAATGTTGAAAATATTGATTATTGATCAAAATGATTCAGGATTGATAAATTGAATAAATGGGGCCCAAAGTCTAGGCGACCATTTTAGGGTGCATACAATTAGCGCTTTTGAGGATTAGAACGAATAAAATCACTTGATTGTTCATGCGCAAGGTTGCTTTTGCCCTTGTTCATTGTTTTCAGACATGCTTGAAATCACTTGCTTGCTATTTTGTGTGCTTTTTTATCTATCTAGTTATTGAAAATGAACAAATTTGTTACAATCCTCGAATTTGGACATTAAAATTTGCAAACAATCCGAATCTGAAAACTCAAAATTTACAAAATCTGAAGTAAAATCCTTTTCTGGAGTCAAAAGTCATCTAAGAGGTCAGAAAGTCATACGAGTTTCTATCAAGTGTCATTTCATTACTGCCCATCTATCGTATGATAGAGAACCTAGTGTTGTACGAGTCTTTTTGCCAGTCAAATTTCAAAAGTCAAATCCTGCTAGCAACTGTCGTACGAGCTTTTCAATTGTCGTTTCATAGCATACCCATTGTTGTATGAGTTTTCCAACTATCGTACGAGCTTTTTGAATGTTGTTTCATAGCATACCCACTGTCGTACGAGTCTGCAGAGTGTTGTTTGGGAAATTTTTTGAAAGTTGTCAGAAAATTGTCAGAATTGCCAGATATTTACCTTTTTCAGCCTATTTCCAGAATCTGTCGAACAAATCACTATGTTAGGAATAGAGAAGTAGCTATTGAGAATCCAATCATTATCCCAAAGTGGCCTTTTGAATTTGATTCAGCCTTCTATTTAATCGATTTGAGTCTTTTTCATCTTGTGTCAAAACCTTGTCATAACTATCAATCTTCAATCAATCATCAAAATGACTAAGTGTTGTGATATCTTGTCCGCTATCTTTTGGGAACCTACCCATACATCCAGGGCACAATATCCTTTACCCACGTCTAATTGAATCTACAAATCAATCAAACCTTGACAAGGTTGTGTCATCTAATCATCTTGATTCAATTCATTCTTCAGTCATTTGGATCTTATTCTTTGTTTCACTCAAAGTTGATGGTGGAAACTAGAGCTTCCTCACACAAGAAATCTGGAGAAGCATCCTAGACCTTACCTATAACCGCTCCTAGGGGTCCAACTCTTGAGTAACTCATCAATTCTGGTCTTTACGAAGATGATGGTCTTGGCAACTATCAATTAAAAATTGGTTACATTCCTCCTCCATCAACTCACAGAGGTACCCAACAAACCCCACATTAATCTATTCCAGGGAGTCCACAAACTCCTACCATGTCTCAAGCAGGGACAAACTTTGGCTCTCAGAGAACTCAATCTCAACATAGTGCAGATCAGGAACCCACACCTGAAGAAATTGCTCAATATCAAAATGATGATAACTTCAAACAAATGATGAAGCATTTTTTGAAAGAAGATAGAGAGGCATACTTTTTACAATTAGCTCATCAAGGAACTAAACTTCCTCCCAACTTTAATGTTGAAGATATCATTATGCATGAGGAAGAAACTCCACTCACAGCTATGACGAAACAAATGCATGCTATGCAAGTTGAACTTAACAATCTTAAGAAAGAGAAGGAACCCAAGGAATTCTCTATGGAGGCCCTTTGTCCTTTCCCTTTTGACAAAGACTTGTACATTACCCCATTCCCAAAAAGAGTGGAGATACCAAAGTATGATAAATATGATGGACACTCTGATCCTCAAGATCACGTCAGAGAGTTCTGTACACAATCCATGGAGTTCATGCATGAACTGACCTATCTCATGCACCTCTTTCCTAGATCTTTGGGAGGAGCATCCATTCATTGGTTTTCTAGGTTGCCACCTACTATCAAAAATTTTGAGGAGTTGATCAAATTGTTTTATCAACAATACTCCTACAATATTCAACATCTAGTCACCATGATTGATATTTTTAATCTCAAGCAATATCCAGGAGAACCATTCCTAACATTTCTCAAGAGATGGAGGAAGAAGTTCTCTTTATATGCCAAACCTATTCCAGAAATAGAAAAATTGGAAATCTTCATCAATAACCTTGTTCCAGAAATCAATTATCCTCTACAAATGCAAGATCATACATCTTTTGATAAGATGGTGGATAATGCTATTAAAATTGAAAAAGTTCTTGTGAAAAAAGGAGAAATCACACTTCAAAAAGACAAGTACAAATCAGGATCCAGTTCTAAAGACAAGAATAAAAACTGGAACAAGAATAAAGGCATCATCACAAATGGTGTTGTTGACACTATTCATGCCCTATCAAAGGCACCAGCCTACAACCTAACTCTTGGTTCCCAAGCCATTAAAGCTTCAGAACAAAAGTCATCGGAACCATTTCAAAAGAAGCCAGAATACAAATCTTGGGATAAACATCGAAAGTTCACTCCTCTTGGAGAATCTTTAGAATCAGCTATGAAAACTCTAATGGCTGATAACATCATCTCTTTGCTAGCAATCCAACCACTTGATTCTGAGCCTAAGCCAAAATGGTGGAGAGAAAATGAATTCTGTGATTTCCATCGAGGTAAAGGTCACAAAATGAATAATTGCTTCCGGTTGAAACACACCATTCAAGATCTGATCGATAGTGCAGATATCACAATTGACAATCCTAAGAGCAATAATGATCATACAGCATTCACAGAACCATTTCTGAAACATGGTCAAGGAGTTTTAACTTCTCAGCCTAATATGGGGGCAAAAGTCAACTATGCCTACCCTGGAAATAATGCTGTCATCAATATGGTTGAACCCTATCTCTCAGAGCATTGCAATGTCATCACAATTGTACAAAGAGATAGAAAAAATCAATCCACCAACGCAGTTACTCGATCACAAGCCCAAGCACATATGAAAGGACAAATCCCAGATTCATCAAATGTCCCTAAGGTGCCCTTCAATCTTTCGTCTGCTTCTAAACAGAAGGCTACTTCCAAATCTTCCAATCCAAAGGATACAAGGCCTACATCTTATAGCATTGTTCAACAACTCCAGCACACTAATGCCAAAATCTCCATGTTTGAGTTGCTTCGAATGTCTCCAGCTCACAGAGCCATACTAGACAAAGCTTTGCTCGGTTCCAATGTTCCTGATGACCTTGATTTAGATAGGTTCCAGACTATGGTTGGACATCTTACATCTCTACAATATATCTCCTTTTCAGAGGAAGATGACAACTCCTTGAGTCACCCACATAATCAGCCTTTGCATATAGAAGTCTTGATCCAAAACTGTAGAGTCAAACGCATGTTGATAGATGGGGGTGCTGGCCTAAACATTTGTTCTTACAGCTTGATCACACAATTGAGATTTTCATAATTGGCTATTGATCCTCAAAAGAAGATAACCATAAAAGCCTATGATGAACAAGAAAGATCTTCTAAAGGCACCATTGTCTTACCCATCCGAGTGGGTCCAGTTATCAAAGATACCATCTATCAAATGCTCGATCTACCTTTGGCCTACAACATTCTTCTAGGGAGACCATGGATACATGAAATGCAAGCTATTCCTTCTACATACCATCAATGTTTGAAGTTTCCTTATGAAGGAGTAGAGCTTACTATCCCTGTAGATCTGAATACAACTTGCAATACATTGAAGGAAAGTGTAGATAAGCTTGTGCCTAATAATAGAGAATCTTCCATCGAATCAACTAAAGAGGCATCCACATCTAAAATGGAAGCTCTTGCAAAAGAGGTTAATATCAAAGAAAATAGTATGGGAGAATATACTATGGAGCTAGTCTTATCTTTGACATCTCTCCCTATCTCACCTAATTCTTATGGATAATCTTTGAAACAATCCAAACCAGACTTTAAGGAACCTCTTGAGGCATATAAAAAGAATTTTGTGGTGGAAAAAGTATCCAAGAAAGAGTTTGAAGAGGATGAAGCTGTGTTATCATGGCTATACAAAGATGAACCTGAATCCCACAATGTTCAAACTAGCGACTCTACAGCACCACAGATCCCTTCTAAGTCATACGGTCCAGGAAATAAATTGATAGCTAAGATGGGATATCTAGGTCAAGGACCTCTAGGAGTTAGAGGAAAAGGTCTTGTGGCACCTCTCCCACATATTGGTAGAGAAAATAAAGATAAAGTTGGCTTAGGCTTTAAAAAGAAACCCTATCACCTCAAAGGTAATTTTTCTCATGTCATAGAGCAGATCGCACCGGGAGAACCTTTTCTTAAAAAAGAAGAGACAAAATGATCAGATAGTGATTCAGACAGCTCAGAACTCATCCCCTATGAAAAATTTCCTAAGGAGATCAAATACCTTCTTGATGATAAAGATGATCCAATCAAAAGAATTAATGTAGTAGAAACATAAGAACCTACTATCAATCAAGAGATAGTTGCAACACAAGAACCAGCTAATCTCAAAAACAATCAAGAAGAGGGAGGCGGTAGTGATTCAGAGACAGATTCCCATGAGTATGAATTCAAATCAGAATCTAAGGGTAACCCTTCTTAGGGTATTCACCCTGACTTACTCATGTTCTAAGATTTCCTAGAGACCCTGAATCAAAAGATGAATCTAATGAATATGAATGGGGAGTCATTCCAGAACCAGATGAGCTAATCACGGAGAAACATGTTGATGTTATTCACAAATATGCACCTCAATCCAACGTAAGTCTAGAGAGAAATGATGAACCTATCGAGTCTGATCCACCTATGGCTGAATTGGACTCCCATGATGACATTGAGCCTATTCATGAATTGAATGTCTTAAGTTGTAATATCACCTTTGAACTCAAGCATCAGGTTAGGACCAATGATGACATATCTGTATCCATAAACACTATCTCCCAATCTTTCCCTACTTTGACTATCCAATATTCAAAACTTATTGATCAAACCTCCACAAATTCGAACCATAGTATTTATACCTTCCCGAATGACTATGCCCTTGCTTGCTACCTAAATGTAGTTGAGCCTATGAGTACTTCCATCAGTGAACCGAGCGTTAGCATGATGGAGTCAAACATCAAATATCTTAGTCAAAAAAATAAGAATAAAAAGAAAAAGAAAAAGAGTTGTGAGGGTGAAAACCACTTTGTGGCAGTCTCAGAACCTACAAAAGTAAAAATAAAAGATGTATCCAAAGGTGAAAACCTCTCTAAGGCACCTAAGGATGAGATATTTGATGTCCTTCTGAGTCATTTACAGGACAGATCTCCAGTTCTAATTGAGCCCACTCAATCCATCAATTTGGGTACAACAGAGGAACCACAATTGGTACATGTAGTACAATCTTTATCAGCAGAAGAGAAGCAAAAATTTACAACATTCCTAACAGAGAAGAAGATCAACTTTGAATGGAAATATTCAGATATGCCAGGATTGGATCCTAATCTTATAATGCATCATTTATCTATAGCTCCTAATGTAAAACCTTTCAAGCAAGAATTGTGAAAGATGCATCCTCATGTTGCACTCTTGGTAAAAGCTGAATTAGAGAAGCTCCTAAAAGTTGGGTTCATCCGAGTTATTGACTATACAGAGTGGATCTCTAATATTGTACCTATTTCTAAACCAAATGGTTCAATTAGAGTGTGCACAAACTTTAGAGATGTGAATAGAGCATGCCCTAAGGATGATTTTCCACTACCTAACATTGATATGATAGTGGACATGACTACGGGTTTTGAGATGTATTCCTTAATGGATGGTTTCTCTGGATATAACCAAATAAAAATTGCTCCAGAAGATCAAGAGAAAACTACTTTCACATGTGCATGGGGTACCTTCTGTTGGAATGTCATGCCATTTGGGCTTAAAAATGTTGGTGCTACATATCAAAGAGCAATGACCTCTATTTTCTATGACATGATGCATCGAACCATGGAAGATTATGTTGATGACACATTAGCAAAATCTATGATTAGAACTGAACATCTAAAGGACTTGAGCATGATCCTAGACAGAATGGAAAAGTTTAGTCTCTGACTAAATCCTAAAAGTGTGCTTTTGGTGTCACTTCTGGAAAGCTCTTAGGATACATAGTTTCAAAAAAGGGTATTAAAGTTGATCCAGCTAAAGTAAAGGCTATAATGGAGATGCAACCCCCTAAGAATATCAGTCAGATGAGGACATTGCAAGGAAGAGTTCAATCTATCAGAAGATTCATATCATAGCTAGCAGACATATCACAGCCTTTTAAAAAAACATTACATAAAGGTGTGACCTTTGCATGGAACAAAGAATGTGAACAAAAATTCAATCATATCAAGAAGTATCTATCCAATCCTCCTATCTTGATGCCTCCTATTCATGGGAAGCCATTGATCTTATATGTCTCCGCTATAGATACATCACTGGGGGCATTGCTAGCACAACATGATGAAGACAAAAAGGAAAGAGCTATATACTACATCAGTAGAACATTGGTGGCATATGAAAAGAACTATTCAATGATTGAGAAAGCTTGTCTAGTTGTGATCTTCACATCACAGAAATTGAGACACTACATGTTAGCTCATACCACTCAATTGGTAGCCAAGATTGATCCACTAAAGTACCTACTAAGAAAAGCTACCCTCACAGGTAGATTAGCTAAATGGGTCACGCTATTGAGTGAATTTGACATTGAGTATGTTGAGAGAAAAGCTATAAAAGGACAGGTCATTGCTGATCAATTAGCAGATGCACCTATGATTGATAATACACCACTACAAATGGAATTCCCAGATTCCTCTATTATGCATCTTTCTTCTAGGGAATGGCAATTATTCTTTGATGGCTCCTATACACAGAATGGATCTAGAGTAGGCATATTGTTCATAACTCCTCAAGGCTACTCAATCCCAAAAACATTCAGATTAAAGTTCCCTTGCACAAACAATATTGCAAAATATGAAGCTCTTTTGAATGGCATGAAATTAGCAATTGAGTGGAGAGTGACAGAGCTACACATTCATGGAGACTCTCAACTTGTTATTCATCAAGTCAGTGATGTATACCAAACTAAAGATGAAAAGATCGTTCCTTACAAAAGAATGGTAGATGATCTAAAGAAGTATTTTCTATCTATCACATTTGAGAAAATTCCTAGAATGGAGAACAAGGCTGCCAATGCAATGGAAACATTATCTACTCTCTTACAGCAGCCAGAACATCAGCTACGCTACGAGTTCCTGGTGGAAGCACTATACTATCCTGCATACGATTCCCCTGAAACCCGCATGATTTGCACTGTTGTAGGTCATGATTCATCCAGATACAAAAACCTATTTTCCTATCTCCAAGACCACATCATTCCCGATACCTTCAACCGCCATGAAAAGATATACCTTATCTGTAATGCCTCCTGATATGTCATCATTGGTCATGATTTGTACAAATGAGGTCTAGATGGTACACTACTTAGATGTTTAGAACGGGAAGAGTCTCAATGTGCATTAGAGGAAGTCCATGATGGTATTTATGGATCACACTTGAACGGTTTAACACTAGCTCAAAAACTTATTAGGGCTGGGTACTATTGGCCTGAGATGGAGAAAGAGGCTATCAAATTTGCTAAGAATTGTCAAAAGTGTCAAGTACATGGCAACCTAATTCATGCTCCAGGGAGGGATCTAATCCCCTTTACAACACAATGGCCTTTCCATCAATGGGCATTTGATCTTATCGGGATGATTCATCCTCACTCTTCTAATGGACATACCCATATAATCATAGCTACATATAATTTTATAAAATGGGTAGAAGCAGTCCCTTTGACACAAGCCACTAGAAAGCAAATATCTATGTTCATATTGAACTATATCATATGTAGATATGGGATACCTCATTCCATAATCACAGATAATGGTGGAAAATTCAAGAACAAAGACCTAGATGATCTATGTGCCAAATTCAAGATCACACAACATTGGTCTTCTATTTACTATCCTCAAGGGAATGGCCAAGCTGAGGCCTCTAACAAAAATCTATTGAAAATCTTGCACCGAACGGTTAATAAAACAAGAAGGGACTGGCATCTCATGATCAATCCAGCTCTCTGGGCCTACAGAACAAGTATCAGAACGCTCACTGGGGCTACACCTTTTGCTTTAGTTTATGGGTCTGAAGCGGTATTACCTATTGAGGTTGAAATCCCATCACTAAGAATCAGAATGCATGGTCTAGTAACTGATGATGACTACAGAGTGTCTAGGTTGCAAGAACTTGAACTACTAGATGAGCGCAGACAAGTAGTGTATGATCATCTCATAGTATATCAGAAGAGAATGTCTAGAGGCTACAACAAGAAATTTAGACACAGAGAATTTTAGGTTGGTGATCTAGTCTTGAGAGAGAATCCTAAAAATCAATCACATCGAGAATGCAAGGGGATGTTTGAACCCAATTGGCTGGGTCCCTTTGTGATCACTGCTACTTTTGGCTCTGGTGCCTATCAACTCTCAATGATTGAAGGAGAACAGCTCCGAGAACCAATCAACGTTCTCCATCTGAAGAAATTCTATGCCTAAAGCATTCAGTCTATGGTAAAATGTCCTGAAAAAATCATAAAAATTGGAAAAAGTCCTAAAAAAATGAACATCTTGGTGAAAACCTAGCAATGGGCGCCTTGATGATTAACAAAAAAATTGAAAAATAAAAAATACAAAAAAATGAGAAAAAGAAAAAGTGCCTTGGTGAAAACCTGGAAATAGGCGCCTTGGTAGCAAAAATAGAATCTCTGCCAAGATGGTGAAAACTCGGCAAACAGGTGCCACTTGTTTCAAAATGCTCCATCTATCAGCGCAATCTTGGTCTTTCCCAACTTTCAGTCTTGCTTTAGTTTGTACATATCTCCCAGTTTGTTTCTACATTTCCAGTTTTCAATAAGTCGGTCTGTACACCAATCAGCTCAAGCGTTTGTATCCTATCAATGCTTAACACTTGGGGGCAATCAATGTCATATCCTATGGTCTCCAATGCATCTTTAGACGTGTCATATCTAGTTAGAGTCCTTTGAAGCTCCATTTGAGTCAGTTAGTCAGTCTCGTTTGCAGAAAGGATTTTGCATCTACAACAACATAATTAAACACAAACTGAAAACAATTTGTGCTTTACATGCTTTTATCTCCTTGTATGCTTACTGATTCACATTGAGATTTTTGCATATTGTGTCCCTTCGAGCTCTTCGATGATGTCATTTATAGGATTTAGAGAGTGATGATTGGGGGCATAATCTTTTCTTTGTTTTCTTCTTGTATGTGAAAATCTAACAACTTTGGAAATTTTGGATTGAAATGGTGTCCAACTGTAAGAGCCTCTATCTTGAATTGGATGGCCATGCGTACCTCGACCATCGATACCTAGAAAATTCAAGGAAGTTTGATCTAACTATTATCTTTTTGAGTGAGTTCTTTCTCCTATTGTGAAACACGATCTTACCTAAGGATGTGAATGATAAAGGGTCGCTATAGGTAATTCACATTGTATTTAGAATGATCTCTTGACTGTTTGATGTGTTTGACCGCAAGGCGTATTCAGGTCATCACGACATTTATGTTTTGATGCTTATGCAAATTGCTATATCAAAATGGACATGATATTCAGGTCATCCTGGCATTTATGCCTTGGTGCTTATATCTAATCTGACATTCTGAAAACAAAATCAATATTCATATGTCCATGGTTTCCTAACCAGTGGATGTTGTATTGATTCCTGCGCATACAAATCGATATTCATATGTCTATGGTTTCATAGCTAGTGGGCATTGTGTTGATTTATCCGGTTACCTAAAAGTTTAATGATGATAACAAATTGACGTATGATCAGTGAGTAGGTCCTAGGTCTTAGGTTGCATTTCATTTTTCATCTTTGCATGATCTCACAATGGTTAAACGAAATTCAATGCTTAAACAATTCTTCATATCAATTCTTCAAATCTAACAAGAGCTGAATCTCACACGAAGGTTCCTCCAATGAAACAACAAGTAGAATCCTTTTTCGGGATCAAAATCAAAATTTGAGATCATTCATATTGTCTACTGGTTGCATAATTGACCTTCCATCATCACAGAAATCCAGTATTCAACTTAACTGATTATCTTATATCAAACTATCAAAATTTCAACTTGGTCAACTATGGTCAACTCATGGTTTATCTTAGTCAAACTTGGTCTCCAGGACCTCCAAATGATGTAGAATGCATTTTTGAACGTGTTTAACCACTTCTCAAATCAATTAACATGCTTCTAAACTATCAACGCTGACTTTTCTTGTCAGATTTCAATTTTAATCCCGAAGGGGGCATGGTATTGCACATCATTCAAGTTTGTAATCTAAATCTGAAATCATATCTTTCGTCAGTAATCAAGACAACAACCACATTTAGTTACTGATTCATCAAAAGACCTCATCGCTCGGGGCAAATCAATCATCACTCGGGGCATATCAGATTCATCGAGATCCATATCAATCTGGTATTCTCTTAATCTTGTAAACTGTATCAGCTTTTCGCAACCATCGGTTCAATTATGTTATTTCCTTGATTCTTCGGTAACTGAAGGGTTCAGATGTGATACCTACGTGATTCTTCTAAAGACAATTGAGTTTGGAATCGGTCACTCACTTCTTCGCAATCATAAGGTTTGGAATCAGGCATTTTGATGATTTTGTTTCATTGGTTCATCGTTGCTATAGTGAACATTATCTTTGGTCATTCAGGACCTAATATCATCATATCTTTCATATCAGTTTCATATCTTTATCGTACATAGACTATCTTTGAACCACTGCGCTTCGCACAGTAATTCAAAGAGGGGCAAAATGTAATACCCCAAAAATGGGCTATAGGTTCATTAACCTCCTATATCAACATATCGAACGAAATCAACATCAAAGTCCTAACCTAAGGCACATCTAAACATCATCGAATCCTAATTGATTATCATAAATTCTGCATCGGGGAATATTCCTAGTAATATTTCTAATCATCATAATTATCTTTAATTTAATGATTATTTGGCAATAAATCATATTTATCCTAAAGTTTGATTAATTGAATATTCTTAATATTTAATTAATTAGATTTAATTCTGCCACTTAATTATTTAATTGAATTTAATTATATTTATTCCTAAGTATTATTATTTAAATTTGACAATAAATCAAAATTCCTATCATTAATTAATTGATTAAATTCTTATTTAATTAATTAAAGCAAGTTGTCATATTTGATGATATTATTTTTGAATAAAAGTTTGATTAAATGATTGATTAACCCATAAATCAATTGTTTTATTTTTCAAAATCAATTAAGTTGAGAATAAATCACTTTATTTATTTATTAATTCATAATTATCCACGTGCACAATCAAAGAGCAGTTAAACTCCAACTCAAGAAAATCAATGCAAGTTATTGACTTTTTGGAACTCAACATCATTTTTGAGTTTTAAAGTTGATCTAAACTTCTAATTTGAGTTAAAAAGCTATTTTTGCATGATTTGCATGTTTTTGTGAATTAAAATATCCTTTATTTAAAAATAACTCAAAATCAAGCTGAGTTATTTGAGTGATTTATGGCTTTCTTTCATGCATCCTCCAAAGCCCTGGATTTCTATAAATTAAGGCCCCAGCTCTTCACAATTCATCTCATAATTGTGCAAACTTATGTTGGTGAATTGGTGTCTGAAGAATCAAAGCTTCTTTTGCAAATCAAACAACTTTGTGAGATCATTCATATTTTAGCATATCATATTAGAATTTCATTTCTAGATTAGCATATCATATCAAGTTTTCATATAGAATAGTTTCATATCATTTTTTCATCATAATTGCATAGAAAATAAAAAAAATAGATTAATTGCATTCATACATTCCATATCCATCTTTTGCATTCAAATCCTTCGTTTAGGTGTCGTCAAGGTCACTGATCTCAATAACAATTTGAGAACATCATACTTGCACTTATTAGAAGGCAATAAATCGCCTGGTTAGTTTAGCTTTCAATTATTGCACGATTTTGTTTTTGCTAACCTCTAATGTTTTACTAAAGTGTTGTGTCTACAGAATAGGTACAAAATTCACACACACAGTGCTTGCTTAGGGTTTTCTATAGTTTGTTGGTGGTATTGTTCTAGGTGCTCAGTTTACGGTATTTGGTTGTTCATTGGTGGTGATTTTTGGGGTTTCTATTTAGGGGGTATTGTTATTTTGTTTTGGAGGTCTTTGTTTTTCATCCATTGTCTAGATGGAGTTTCACAGGGCTTCTAATAGCCTCATGGTTGCTGGTGTTGGGCCCTTTCCTAGATCTTCTTTAGTTGTGCATGTGTAGTCATCTAATTCTTTTTATGTTGGGGCGAATTCTAAATTAAACAAGGTGAACGGGTGCATCCAAAGGAGTAATAATTATCCTATTCTTGTCATTCAACTTGAATCAGTTATGGAAGATGTGGCTTATTGTAGTAAGCATGCTTTGATTTATAAATTTCTAGGGATTTGAATTTCTTTGTCATCTTTGGAAGCTTGTATTTTTCAAACATGGAGGATTGAAGGAGATATAGAGATTATGCTTGTTGCAAACAACTATTTTATGGTTGTCTTTACATGAATGTCTGATCAAAATTGTGTTTTTGAGGGGGCTCCATATTTTTATAATAATGTGGGCTTGTTTGTTAAACCCTAGCATGCGTGGTTCAATTTTGCAGAGGAATTGCCCTTGAGGGTTCTAGTTTGGGTTCACCTTCCATGAATTTCTCTTGAATTTTGGAGGGAATATATTCTACGATAGATTGTTTCTTTATTAGGGAAGCCAACTACAATAGCCCAACAAACTCTTGACAAGAAGGTAATTTCTTTTGCTCGTATTTGTGTTGAAATTGATTTGAATAACCCACTACCATACTCTTTGGAAATATGTTTAGGATCTTCTATGTGGGTGCAACAATTAAAGTATGAATCTCTTCCTTTCTAATGCTAGATATGTCATGAGTATGGCCACCTCCAGCGTTAGTGTCCTCAAGTTAATAAGGGAACTACTAGCTCCGCTACTAGATTTGATAGTTCTCCTTCTTCTTGAGTCCCAAAGATGGATGAAGAGGGAAAAGGGAAATCTCTTATGAAAGAAGATGCTAATGGTAAGGATGGTTTTATACTGGTTAAGCCCTACACCAAAGGTAGGGGAAAAATAGGTTGTATAGGGATAGGCAAATTGATGAGATTTTTAATCTATTTGAGGCTCTGTATACTCTAGCCTTAGAGGAAGGGATTTCAATTGAGGTTTCTTTTGGTGTGACTGATATGGATATGGGAAACATGCATCAAGAGACTACTATTACATGTCAAGGTGTTATGAAATGGCAAGGAGTTTCCCCTACTGGTCTTGTGTTATGGGCTTCAGAGGATACTGTAGGTTTACAAGATGATATTGTTTTGGCAGATTTGGCTAGAGAGGTGAAAGCATCTGGTAAAGGTAAAGGGTCTTCTTAGGCTTTGGGATTATAGCAGTGATCCCTCAAGAAAGTCTCTTTTGTCACTTTCATGAAAGGTGGCCACGAAAAGGATCAAGAGAAGATTAAATCAGTTGGGGAATTACTGGTAGAAATTGGATCAGTAAAGTCCATTGAGGCTCACTTCTCCCAATCCCCTCAATCATTATTCTCTCATGGAATGTTAGGGGGTTGAATAACATCCCTAGATAAAAGGCTAAATAGGAATTCGTAGTAGTTCATTCTTCATATTATTTTTGTATTCAAGAGACTAAGCTTTCTGTTGACTCCATGTTTAGTTGTGCTCCCAACATTTGGCATTATGGAAAATGTCATTATATTGGCTCTTTGGGTTCCTCTGGAGGTTTGAATCTTTTTTGAGATCCACATAAGGTTGTTCATCTTTGGTGGATTTCTAATCACTCAGCTCTCTCTATAGCTTCCTCTAGTTTGGAGACTGAAGATATGATTTTAGTCACTAATGTATATGCTTCGATGGATTTCCATGGAAAATTTCTACTTTGGTCTCATATTCAGTATGTTAGATCATGTGCTCCATCTATTCCTTGGGTATTACCAGGGGATTTTAATTCTATCTTTATTCTAGAAGAGAAGAGGGGAGGGTTGGATCTTCTGGGTCCATCCTCTGAGATTCTTCATGAGAATGTGGACTTCTTAAATTTAATTGATATTAGGTTGTCCAATTAGATCTTTACTTGGAATAATAGGAGTGGATAAGATTCTAACTCCAAACGGCTAGATAGATTCTTTGTTTCTTTCTTTTTGGTTGTTGAAAATTTGTACACTACTTTTGAAATCCTTGATTGGAAGGGCTCTGATCATTGGCCCATTAAATTTTCAGCTACTTCTATTTTTTATCCTAAAAAATCTCCTTTTAAGTTCCAGTTGATGTGGCTTTGGGACTCTTCTCTCCATGATTTAATGGATCAATGGTGGCCATGCCTATGGTATAACTATGTATTCTTTTGTTAAGAAACTACAATTTATTAAATAAAAGCTTAAGAAATGGAATAGGTGTTGCGTTGGTAGACTTTATGTTATGAAGAGGAAGGCTCAAGTTCTCCTGGATGATATCACCCATCAAATTCATAATATTGGGTTTTCTAAGAACTTGGATAGAGAAGAATATCAGGCTATCCGAGTATTAGAGGAGTAGAGCTTTGAGGGGATATTTTTTTAAAACATAAGGCCAGAATGGATTGGCTTCAAGAAGGTGATAGGAAAAATTCTTTCTTTCATAAATCTATGTAGGCTCAGAAGAATAGGAGCTTTATATCCTCTTTAGCTAATTTAGATGGAGTACAGGTGTATTCTCGACAACCTCTATCTCATGAGGCCATTCAATACTATTCTACTCTCTTTTACGATGAATTACCCCCTCCTGAGAATGAGGATTCCATGATCCTTTCTTGTATTCCTCCTTAGTCACCAATGTGATGAATGAGGCTCGCATGTGTCCAATATCTTTGTCTAAATTGGAGGAGGTGATTTTTGGAATGCATAAATGTAAAGCTCCCAACTTGGATGGGTTTTCAATTGAATTATTTCAAGAGTTCAGGGACACTGTTAAGATGGATTTTCTTTAGGTGGTCCATGAATCTTATGTCAAGAAACAAATGCTTTGCACCTTGAATTCTACCTTCCTTTTCATTATACCAAAGAAAGAAGGTGCTAATCAACTGGATTATTTTAGGCATGTTGGTTTGTGTGATGTGGTCTATAAAATTATTACTAAGTTGATTTCTAAGAGGCTTAAACCATGGCTTTCTACCTTGATATCAGATGAGCAAGGAGGTTTTGTGGCAGGAAGACAAATTCTGGATGGAGTGGTTGTTTCTTCTGAAGTTATTCATTCCATGGAGGTTTCTAAGGATTAATCTATTTTCATCAAATTGGATATGGCTAAGGCCTATGATAGAGTTAAATGAGGCTTTCTGTGGAAGATTCTGATAGCCTTTGGCTCCAGTATGGAGTGGGTTTATTGGGTTATGAGTTGTGTGACTTCTTCATCCTTGTTTGTCATTCTTAATGGAGAGCCTTCTGAGTTATTTGGTGCTTCTAGGGGCTTTCATCAAGGGGACCCTCTTTCTCCCTATTTTCTTATTATTATGGCTGAGGGCCTTGGTATATTTATTAAGTCTTGGGTTTCCCAAAATATGATTTATAGTTGAAGCTAGGGTATTGGGGTACCCAAGGTTTCTCATCTTCAATTTTTTGATGACACTTTTCTTATGGGGATGGCTCAGCTTCATGAGACTCAGTCCTTTAGGTGAGCATTGGATATTTATTTAGTTGCCTGAGGTCAAAAGGTTAATGAGCATAAGTCATCAATCTATTATTTCAATACTCCATATTCTATTCAGAGGTGGATTGTCACCATCTTGAGGTTTCAAATTGGGTCTCTTCCCTTAATTTATCTGGTTATACCTATTGTGATTGGTAGGCAACCTAGACTTTTCTAGCAGGAAATTCTTGATAAATTACACATGAAGGTCAATAATTGGACTCGTCGATGGATTTATACTACTATCTAGGTGAACCTCCTTCAATAAGTGATTCAAGAACTTCCTATTTACAAGTGTCTGGTTTAGGAAGCCCCTATTTATTTTCTTAAGGAATTTGATTCCCTCTTACGTCAGTTTCTTTGGAGTGGTAGCTTGCAGAATTATAAGTGGAGTTTAATTAAGTTGGATTTGGTGTGTCAGCCAAATATGGAAGGGGGGCTTGGTCTCCTTTCTGCTATATTGACTAGACAAGCTCTTACTGCCAAATTATATTGGGTGGTGTACCATCTAGCATCAACTTTGGGGTCACATTCTCTCACGAAAATAAGCACAAGGAGTTGATCATTTGGATATTTCTCGTTATCCTTTGGAGGGAAGGGGCTCTATAGTTTGGCATAACCTAAAAAAATGATTTAGGAACATCCTTGTGTTGTTGGAAATCTTGCAACACCCAAAAATAATTCCTTTTAGTTTTGTTCATGTTTTCCATTTCTGTGTTTTTGGTTGCATTCCTTGGATTTGGATAATTTGTAGTTGTGAACCTCATGGTTGGTTCTGGACATCATGTTTGACTTATGTATGGGTTAACACCTTGTTTTGACTCTTCTCTATGGATATATTCTAGATTCATAGTCAATTTTGTGTGTTCTTCAAGTTCTAACATGCATTTGGAGTTTTTGATCTCGCGAAGCACTTCCTGATCAACGAAGCATTGTGGCTCATATCACGATGTTCCTTGGTCTTTGGCCAATGCATCTCTTGGATCACATGATATTTATACATCTTGGTGTTAAGATCTTATGAACTGGGTCCTGACCTATATTTATGCATGTTGCATTTTCTTTTTCTTGGAAAATGTAATGATATGGCTGACTTATGTGTTTTGAATGCTCTATATATTGATGAATTTGATCTTTGTTAAGCAGTTCTTAGAAAGATAACCTTTGGAAGGTTAATTATGGTGTTAGATCTTGATTTATATTGTAATCAAGAATGTGTTATGAATATATGTAATATGCATGTTGCAAGCCAATGTGATATAAATTTATGAGACTAATATAATGCAAATGTGAGATTTTGCATGTTTCCAACTCATTGTTGAGCTCTTAATGATCTTGGGTTGTTGATTTTCATTGTGTTGACTCTTGTTGCATGGTTTAGACCATCTCCATTGGATACACTCCTTCCATGAATGCATCATTTGGTATTAGAGAAAGGTTGGTGTTGGACTGTATTAGAATATCTGAGCTCCCAAGCTTGCGAAGCCCTAGATGTGTTTGTTATGGGGTGGCAGAGTGTGGATCTAAACCGTAATTGCAGAGGACTTGCACAAGGGGATCACATAGGAGTTTCTTGTTGGTTGGTGACTATGAATAAGTATTGAAGGCATACCAAATGTGAATAGACTGCCAAGTTGGAGGCAAGATACAAGTGTGTTCAGTAAATCACCGAGTGAGAGGCAATTGACACCCTATAATCAGATCACTGAAATCAAGGCACATGCATGTGAGGATTGGGAAGATTTTTCCTAGAAGGATGATCCCTAGAAGGTTAGAAAAAATGATGGAGGACTTCAAGAATGAAATTAAAAATGAGATTCATAATGCATTGACTAGATTGTGAAGAAATCCTGAGATTGAAGAGGAATAGGAAGTTGTTGAAGATATTTAGATTGTAGATACCAAGGTACTTGCAAATGAAGAAAGATTGTTGAGATCTATGACACAAGTAATTAAAAGTCATACAATGGAGGTTTCTAATTTCTTTGGTTCATTGCATTCTCAGGATTTGATAGATTGGATTGGTGAATTAGAAGATTACTTTGAGCTTGAAGAGATCAAAGATCCACCTAGGGTTAGGTTAACAAAAACTAAGTTAAAGGGTCATGTTGCCTTATGGTGGAAATAATTGCAGAGAGATAGAGAGGAAAATGGTGAAATGAAAATTAATATATGGAGGCTAATGGTTTCTAGATTGAAGACTAAATTCATTCTTGAGGATTATGAATTGGAATTATTCAAGAAGTTGCAAAACTTGAAGTAGAAGGACATGAGTGTAAAGGAATACACTGAGGAGTTTCAAAAAATGACAATCATATTCGTACATCGAGAGATATCTAAAGAGAAGGTGGATAGATACATTAATGGTTTGAGATTCAATATTCAGGATGAGTTGAGTATGTTGCAAACTAATACAGTGGAGGATGATTATTAGTATGCACTGAAGGTAGACGATAAGTTAAGGAGAAGACTAGGTAATCCTAGAGGAAAGGAGAAGCAAGTGAGGATACTTAGGAGAGGAAGTGGTAGAAATGAATTCAAAGGCACTTGTTCCAAATTAGGTGGCATTGTACATAGATGTTTTCAATGTTCTCAGGGATCTAGAAAAGGTTTGGCTAAATATAATCTTATGGCACAAGAGGTGTAGGCTATGAAAGAACTTGTTGAGAATATGGAAAAACCTGAGATGGGAGAATCTCTTATGATTAGGAGAATTTTGTTGAGTAAGAAGGAAGCTGAACCTATACAAAGGAGGAATTTGTTTAGGACTATATGCAAGTCATGAGATAAATATTGTAAGGTTATTATGGATAGTGGTAGTATTGATAATTTGGAATCAGAAGAGATCGTGAAAATTCTTGGCTTGAAAAGGCTCAGACATCCTTTTCCTTGTGGGATAAGTTTGTTTCAAGATGATCATATGGTGGAGGTGAAAGAAAAATGTTTTTTGAACTTTAACGTTGGACCTTACATAGATGAGTTATTGTGTGATATTGTATCTATGAGTTCTTGTCATGTTCTATTAGGCAGACCTTGGCAATATGATAGGGGATCTATCCATGATTGTAGGGGTATCTTGGTCACAATAGAGAAGGATGGGAAATTTTTTACTTTAGTTTCCTTGAAGGAGGAATAGCGAAAAAGTGCAAGGAATCTAAGAATTGTGAAGAGTTACTATTCTAAGAATTAGAATGCAAAAGTTGGTATGGATCAGAAGAAGGATCTTCTAACTAGATCTGAGAGTGAAAGGGTGATGAATAATGATAGAGGTAAAGTTGAACAGTAGAAGGCTCTCAATTCTTGTAGCATAGATAAATCAGATATGAAAAAGAAAGGATGTAGTGATAATATTTATTTACTTCCTTGTGCAGATGTGAGGCATGATATAGAAATTGTAGAGTAGAGTGAGCTGATGGATTTTACAGAAGAAAGAGAAGAAGTACAAAGAAACAACGTTGCAGATAAAGAGGATATTTGGATCAAGAAAAAGCATAGGATTTATGTCATGAATACTGTAAGATGTTCATAAGTTCCTCCTATGGAACATCTTCTTCTCACCAGGGGTGTTTGATGCGGGAGCATCCTTGGTTCGTTGGCAATCTGCATCACCCAAAAATATTTCCTTTCAGTCTTGTTCCTATTTTCTAGTTCCATGTTTTTGGTTGCATTCCTTGGATCTGGATAATTTGCAGTTGTGAACCTCAGGCTTGGTTTTGGACATCATGTTTGACTTATATCTGGGTACGCACCCCATTTGGACTCTTCATTGTTGATATATTCTGGATTCACATGCAGTTCTATGTGCTCTTCAAGTTCCAATGGTCAGTTGGAGTTTTTTGATCTTGCAAAGAAATTTCCCGATTGGTGAAACTTTATGGATCATATCATGATGTTCCTTGGTCTTTGGTTGATGTCTCTCTTGGATCAAACCACATTTCTTCATCTTGGTATTAAGATCTTATGATTTAGGTCTTGGCCTATATTTTTGCATGTTATGTTTTCTTGTTCTTGGAAAATGTAATTGATCTTGTCGACTTATGTGTTGTGAAGGCTCTATATAGTGAGGCATTTGATCTTTGTTAAGTAGTTCATAGAAAGATAACCTTTAAAAGGTTGATTCAGAGGTTGGATTTGGATTTCTATTGTAATCAGGCATTTTTGTTGAATATATGTAATCTGCATGTTTCAGGCCAATGTGATGTAAATTTATGAGAACACTATAATATGAATGTAAGATTTTGCATGTTTCCAGTTTATTTTTGAGCTCTTAATGATCTTGGGTTGTTGATTTACTCTATGTTGACTCTTTCTACATGGTTTGGACTATCTCCATTGGGGACTCTCCTACCATGACTGCATCAAAAGAAGAGCTCAGTTGGTGAAGAGGGGCCTCTCTTGGATCTACAATGGAGGCTCCTCTTCTCTCTTTTGGACAGATTCTTTGGATGGTGATCCCTCTCTTCTTTCCTTGTATCCTCATCTGCAAGCCCTCTGTGATTACTTTTTGGTAGTTGTATGGGACAAATTTATGCATTATAAAACTGTTTAGAATCTGGCTTGGTTATGGGATACAAATGGAAAGATTCTTATGAATGACCACTAGGTGGCTTAGAAAGGGAGTGGATTGAGTTGTCTCAAACTTTGACTTCTTGGATGTGTAGTTCCTTGGAGGGGCTGTATGTCTTGGCCTAGAGTAGTGATTTGTTTGGTAAATACTTTTTTTCTATTGGTTATTTGGAGCTTAATAGATAATTTTTTGGAGGTTTTGAGGTGCCTTGGTGGAAACAAGTTTGGAATAAACTTTATTGGCACAAGTGTAGCTTTTTCATGTGGTTGGTGGCTCATAACTAGTGTCTTACTTGGGAAAATTTATGCAAGTGAAGATTTTAGGATCCCTCAAGGTGGGCCTTGTATTGTAATAGTGAAAATTTTGTTTCATATCTCTTCTTTCAATGATCTTTTGTTATGGAGATCTGGCACTTTTGACAAGGTGCTTGGGGTTGACCCTATTGGCATGTCTCCTCTTTGGCTGAATTATGGGTTCGTTGGGGTAAAGCTCTTGCTAAAACTTCTTTTCTTCAAGTTTCTTGGGCTCTTGGTCCCTCTTTTATTATTTGGCATGTCTAGCTAGAGAGGAACTGAAGGATCTTTCAGGATATGAGGATGGGTGCTATACACTTATGGTGGAAAATTATCCATTCCCTTCGTGAGACATTTTTAGCAAAGTGTGATGGGGTTAGAGGTGTGGATCTAGGAGATGTAGATATTAGCAATCATCTTACTTTGTCTCTTCAAGGGTATGATAGTCATAGTAATAATTGTAGAGGAAGACACCCTTTGTAGAAGATCAATCGGAAGGGTCATTGGCTTCCCCCTCCTCGGGGAGTTTTAAAAATTAATACTGATGGCTCATCTCAAGGGAATCCTAGGCATGTTGGCATTAGCAGAGTTGGGTGAGATAGTTTTAGTGAAATTCAATTCATTTAAAAATATATATTTATAAGGGCCTCCATACAAATAATTTAATGAAGGCTTTTTCCATTTTGTATGTTCTTGAATGATGGTGCTCTAGGCTAGCACAAGATTATTTTTGATTCTGATTCTCAAGTGGTGGTGACCTTGTTGACAAGGTAGGGTCTTGGTGATTTAGTTGGCACTTAGTTGTGGTTCTCAGACAAACTCTTCAATTGCGTAGTTCTTTGGACTCTATTACTTTTACTCACATCCCTAGGGTGTGGAATGGTGTTGCTAATTGTTTGGCTAAGTGGGCCTTTAATCAAATGCAAGATTGAAATATAGTGGATAAGAGACAATTGCCTCCTGATATGTCTCTTATGCTTGATTAATTAGTGGGTAGGGACAAGAATATGTAATGCTCTTTTGTTGGGCACTTTCTTCCTTTGTATCCCTTTTTTGTTTTAATAAATTCTTACCCCTCTTTTATAATAAAAAAGAACACTTTAAATTAATTATATTAGATACATTAATCAAATAATTATATAACTTTATTTATTTACCATTATTTTTAATGTTAATTATTTTGAGAAAAAATAATAGACATAAAATATTAGTTAATTTAAATTATATAAACTGTATTCTATTTTTAATCGACATCTTCAATTTATATAGAAAAATATAGAAGTCACCATTATAGTCATATCAAATTTAAAAGTAATTTCTATTATTTAAATTTTTTTAATTCATATATTTATTTATAAATATTAAACTCAAATTTATATGCTAAATCATAACTATAATTTAATGCATTATCATTTAACACATTATTAAATTGCTCAATATTGTATTAAATATTCTCAAATTTGAATTATTGAATTAGACTCAAAACAAAACTAACTTGTATTATATGAATATTATTTAATAATTTTCTTTTTACATTTTAAAAATATTTACTTTGTTTAGAATTATGATTATTTAGATGTAAAAAAAGAGAGACCCAAAATGGTTGAATTAAAATTTTAAACAGTATATTAATAACAAATAAGTTCAAACAATCCGTACTATCACTTATCTATGTTAACTGGTGAGTACTATATTTACTATTTTACTTTGTTTGTTTACTACTCTAATTGTTCATGGATATTTTTTTATGGGAATGAGGATGTGAGTACTATATTTACTATCTTACTTTAGTTGTTTACTAGTCTAGTTGTTTATTTATATTAGATCATCTTTACTATATAGTTATATTTATATTTGTATTATAATATCATTTTATACTATTTTTTAATTATATATATTTATATTTATAATATTATTATTTAATTTATTTATATGATTATTTTAAATTAATTTTTTTATTATTATATTATGTCACTAATAATTATTAATATTTATAAAAGTCTTTTTTTTCTATTAACCACAATATATATTAACATGAAACGAGAGTTTACAACAGTTTAAATTTTACAAAAAATACATAATCCCAAGTATACGTAGGGAACCAAAATTAGTATCCATCCTTTCAACACAAAACTTTAAAGTATTAGCTATTCAGAAGATTATAATCCAGCTCTATCTGGGAAACCAGGCCATCCATGGCCGCTGGTGGTTTGCCCATTTGAGACACAGGTCATCCTGGGTGATGATATTGTGGGGGTTGGAAAAATAGGCCTCCCAAGGCAGTGAAGGAAACACTGCCATAGGCGACACGTACAAGGAATCAACCCTATACAGTTGACTAGTGTCACCTGCAATCATCTCTTGAGTACCTTGATTCAAGCCTGTCGACTCATTGCTCATGGTCTCCTACTCAACTGCTATGGAGTCTCCCACTGTGGTGCCCCCTATCCAGATCCTCCTCCTACCTGATTACCTTGAACAGCTTGATCAACTCTATCTCTTGTATCAGTCTATAAATTTAATTCCTTCCTCTGAAGTTTTATCTACTGAAGCATCTGCCCAATGGTGATGTCAAAATCAAATTCAACATCTTCTTTGGTGATCATGTTGTACTTGACCTGATCTTTGTCCAAAAATTCCCTGACTTCCCGAACAACTCTCAAGGCTTGATGCTCTTTCACCTGCATAACCATAGTGACCTGTGAGGAAACATTAAGAATGATGAGCCTCCGCAGAGACTCAGTGAGAGTTCTACTCCTACTATTGAAGATATTATCATTCCTAAACTTCCAAATATGCCAAAGTATATGAAAAGAAAGAGAAGCCTAGAAATGATGGCATCTTTTGTTCAGTCCCAACATAGAACCAAAAATGGTATTCACAACCTGAAAGTTTCTATTGAGATTCAAACCAAAAAGGTTCCAGATGGTAGAGGCAAACTGACATGCAAAGAAGATATGGTGGATGGTTTCAGGTTCAGAGCAAAAGGAACAGAAATTTGGTTCACCAGAAGGTTTCTTAATAGGTAACCTATGCAGAAGACAACGCCACATGAAACATAGTATTTTAGGTTCAGCAAGGGTGTGCTAAAGGTTTCCAAGGTAATTACTCTGAGTGTTGGGGTCTAGGTTTAGATTCCATTTAGAATTAAGGTGTTCAAAGATAACCTATATGCTTGCAAGTAATCTATAAACTGCCTTGACTTTGGTATTCCACAATGGGGTTCCATCAGACCAGTTGATAAGGTCCATCCTGTCTGAGTCCATAGTTGTGTCTCTAGGGAGATTAAGGGATGAGAAAGCATCCCTAATAGTGGTGTAGGTCCTCCATTACGAGAGAGGTAAGTTATATCTAGAAGCAAGTTCTTCCCATGGAAGCAGGTTCTCATTTTCAATGATATCATAAAAGTTGCTAATACCCATTGCATTCCATTTCTTTGTTGAGAAACCTTGCAGCTGAGCTAATGGCTTATCTCCTTTATAGAGGTTCCACTAGATGGACCTTTCTCCACATACATTCTGATGCTGATCAAGAAGGTTATTCCCTGTAATATTGGCCCTTATTTCCTCCCATCCTTTCCAGATAGATTGAAATACATTAGATCCTGCTACAATAACCCTAAATTTCCCTATCACGAGGTCAATGAGAGGTAGATTCTTTCATTGCTTAGCTCAGGCAGGTGTACCTTTGATGCAGGAGCATCTCGGGTCCTTGGCAATCCTGTGTCACCAAAAACATGTTTGAAGTTTTCTATGTTTCTCGGTTCCTTCTTTGAGTGAGTTGGTTCGGTGTTGCTCAGTTTCCTTTGTTTACCAGTGTTGGTCAGTTATCTCTCTGGCGCTCAGTGAATTTCCCTGGTGCTTGGTGATGCTTGTCTGGCACTCGGTTATCCTTGCTTACCAAGTTGTTTATTTTAGATTCCTGTTGAGGCCGACTTGTGTAATTAATTTTGGTCATGGATTTAATGATGGTATCTATCATTGGGAAGCATGTGGACCTAGATCTGGTCATTCCTTCCATTGATGGTGGATCTGAAGGCCGACTTGTTTTGGTAGCCTCTTGTATAAATGTAGTTGTTTGATTAGAGTTTAGGGAGGGAGTTTTTGGATAGAAGATAGAAGCTAGAAGATTAGAGATTGTTGGAATATCCTCACATGTTGGAGGACTTCTATACGTGATTGTAATATCTGGCCTAAATCAGAAAGGCCTTTTAACCCGACATGTATGAATCAAATTGAAGATAATATATGAAAGTTTCTACATTCTCTCTCTCACTTGTTGTGTTGTTACTTTTGTGTGTGATCTCTACAAGGTGGATCTAGTTAGGGTGTGCCTTTTTCCCCTCTCCCCATCCTCCCTTGCATCAAGTGGTATCAGTGCAAGGTGAGATCTAGATCTAGGTTTGTGAATCTAGGTTTGAGGGTTCCTTCTTGTCAAACTCTAGTTGATTTGTTGTGGAGTAGCAGATTGTGATCTGACCTGCAATTGCAGAGGGTTTCAAGATGGTTCGTGGGAGGCAAGATGCAGATCCAGGATTGGAAGACATGTTGAGACAACTTGCTGCTAGATTAGAAGTTGTTGAAACAACCCAAAGAAAAGGAAGACATCTTGAAGATGTTAGTGATGATGAAATTGAGGAAGAACAAGTTGATGTAGAACCTACACCAGTGATGGATCAAGGTGAGGAAAGATTGTTGAAGGCTTTGACAAATCTGAAGTCTACACCACACTTTATTCCTCCTGAGTATAGTGGAAATCTTGATTCTAATGAATTGGTGGACTGGATCACTGAGATCGAAAAGTACTTTGAGTATGAAAATGTACCTGAGGAAAAGAAGGTGAAAATTGTAAGCACAAAGTTGAAAAGTCATGCATCCTTATGGTGGGAACACCTGTAGTTGGACAGAAAGAGGAAAGACAAAGAAAAAATCAAGGGATGGAATAAGATGGTGAATAAATTGAAAGGAAAGTTCTTACCTTGTGATTATCAGATTAACCTAGTTAGGCGAATGCAAATTTTGAAGAAGAAAGATAGCTCGGTAAAAGAATATACTGAGGAATTCTATAGATTAGATATCAGATCTAGACATGATGAAGATTATGTAGAAAGAATTGCTAAATACCTGAATGGTTTGAGAGTTTCCATCCAAGAAGAAATCAAGAGGCTTATCAATTTGCATTGAAAGCCGAGAAGAAATTGAACAAGAAACATGAGCAAAGACAAAGAGGTAGAGGTGGTAGATTCCCTAGAGGAAGAGGTAGATCTTATGGTGAAAATAGTAGATATGAACCTGAAAAGATAAATTTGGATAAAGGCAAGACTGAGTGGAAAGGTGAAAGTTCATCTAGAGATAGAGGTAGTAACTACCGAGGTAGTTATAACATAGGTGGTTTCCAAGGAACTCTTTACAATTGTGGAGAAGAAGGACATAGATCATTTGAGTGTACACATGCAAGTAAGAAGGTTGGTAACAGTAGAAATGCCTTGGTGCAAGAAGAGTCACCTAATGAACATGAGAAGGAAAATAACTTCATGGTAAGGAGAGCACTTTGGAGTGAAGGTAAAAAGGAAGATCCGGTAAGGAAAAGTTTGTTCAAGACTAGATATAGAGTTTCTGATGAAGTTTGGAACGTAATAATTGACAGTTGTAGCTCAGAGAATCTGGCATCTGAGGAAATGGTCACAAAGTTTCAGTTGAAAAGGTTAGAACATCCGAAACCCTATCATATTTCATGGATCAAAGATGAGCATACACTCTTGGTAAGTGAAAAATGTTATGTGAATTTGAAAATTGGAAAGTACTATGATAAGGTGTTATGTGATATCATGCCTATGAATTGTTGTCATATTTTGTTGGGTAGACCTTGGCAATATGATAGACATGCTATGTATGATGGGAGATTGCATAAATATACTATTTGGGATGATGGAAGAAGACACGTTTTGTTTCCTTTAATTGAAGAACCTGTTAGTAATGTTTGCACATTTTTGAATGTTTGCTTGATGGAAGGAAGAAATTTTGTTAAGGATTTGAAGAAGAATGATGTATGTTTTGCTGTGATTCCTAACAAACTGAGTAAGAAAAAAGAGGATAGTGTCCCTAAGGAGATTGATAAGTTACTCACCGAGTACTATGAAATTATTTTTGATAATGTAACTGATGGTTTTCCATTGAAGAGAAGCATTTATCATTGCATGGATCTAATCCCTGGAGCTAGTTTACCAAATAAGGCACCACATCAATTGACACCTACTGAGAATCAAGAATTGAACTGACAGTTTCAAGAATTGTTGCAGAAAGGTTTGATCAGAGAAAGTTTGAGTCCTTGTACAATACCTGTTGTATTGGCACCTAAGAAGAATGGAGAATGGTGAATATGTACTGATTCCAGAGCAATTAACAAGATAACAGTGAAATATAGGTTTCCTATACCGAGAATGGATGATATATATAATAGATAGTTTGACTGGAGAAAAGTATTTTACCAAAATTGATCTGAAAAGTGGGTATCATCAGATCAGAATTAGAGAAGGTGATGAGTGGAAGACTACTTTCAAGATAAAAGAAGGTTTGTATGAGTGGTTGGTTATGCCTTTTGGTTTAACTAATGCGTTGAGTACTTTGATGAGGTTGATGAATGAAGTTTTGAAGAAATTCTTGGGTAAGTTTGTGATTGTGTACCTCGATGATATTCTCATATTCGATAAGACTAGAGAAGAACATTTGTTGCATGTTAAACAAGTATTGCATAGATTGAAAGAAGAAAAGTTGTTGATTAACCTGAAAAAGTGTTCCTTCATGAAGGAGGAGATTGTGTATTTGGGATTTGTGATTTCAGCTGATGGTTTGAAGATGGATCTTGAAAAGGTTGAAGCTATTTTGAATTGGCCTACACCTAAGAATGCTAGTGAGGTAAGATCATTTCATGGTTTGGGAAGTTTTTACCGAAAGATCATTAGGAATTTTAGTTCAATTTGTAATGCTATGACTAAGACTATGAGAGGAGATAAAAGAGAATTCAAGTTGACACATGGAGCTGATAAAAGTTTTAAGACTCTGAAGCAGAAGGTTGCTGAATTGCCTATTTTGGCATTACCTAAATTTAATAAAGTATTTCAAGTGGAATGTGATGCAAGTGGAAGTGCAATTGGAGTTGTGTTGAGTCAAGAAGGTAAACCTGTTGCTTTCTTTAGTGAAAATTTGAATGATGCAAAAAGGAAATATTCTATGTATGATCAAGAATTCTATGCAATTGTTCAAGCACTGAAGAAATGGAGACATTATTTGATACCGAGTAAATTTGTGTTGTATACCGATTATTAGGCTTTACAGTATTTGGGTAGTTAGAATAAGTTGAATCAGAGACATATGAAATGGGTTGAGTATTTGCAGAGTTATACATTTGTGATGAAGCATAAGAGTGGAGTCACTAACTGAGTTGCTGATGCATTGAGTAGAAGAAGAACTTTGATGACCAAGATGAAAATTGAAGTTCTTGGCTTTGATGACATGAGAGATTCTTATGAATTTGATCTTGATTTTTCTGAGCCATGGAGAAAGTGCAGAGTACCTATTCAAGATCAACTGAGTACTAAATGGGAAGAATATTTCATTCAAGAAGGCATGTTGTTTAAAGGTATTCAGTTGTGTATACCGAGAGGACCAATTAAAACTAATTTGATAAAAGAGAAACATAGTATTGGTTTGGCTAGACATTTTGGTGTTGATAAGACATTGAATTTTCTTAAGGAGAAATACTTTTGGCCACAGTTGAATAAAGATGTTTAGAAATTTATGAAAAGTTGTGGAATTTGTCAAGTTGAAAGAGCAGTAAGTCAGAATATTGGATTGTATACACTGATTTATGTTCCTGAGAAACCTTGCATTAACATCAGTATGGATTTTGTTCTTGGCGTACCGAAGACAATAAGAGGTAATGATTCAATATTTGTTGTTGTGGATAGATTTTCTAAAATGGGACATTTTATACCTTGTAGAAAGACATCAGATGTAGTACATATAGTTAATCTTTTCTTTAAGGAAATTGTCAGATTACATGGATTACCGAGGAGTATTATCTTTGACTGAGACAGTAAATTTGTTGGATACTTTTGGAAGACCCTTTGGAGAAAGTTTGGAACCGAGTTGAAATATAGTTCTACATTTCACACACAAACTGATGGACAAATAGAAGTTGTGAATAGAGGTTTGAGAAATCTTTTGAGATACTTAGTTGGAGATACATCGAGTAATTGGGATTTTGTGTTGGCACAAGTAGAGTTTGCATACAATAATTTAGTGAATAGGAGTACTAGAAAGACACCTTTTGATATTGTAAATGGCATACAACTGAGAGATACATCAGATTTGAGACATTGTTGATGAAAGAAAGAGAAGTGATGAAGGAGTAAAGTTTGCTGAGTACATGAAGACATTGCATGAAGATGTGAAATATAAGTTGGAGAAAAGTAATCAGAAATACAAAGATAGAGATGATAGATCAATAAGACATAAGAATTTTGTAGTTGGTGATGAAGTAATGGTTCATTTAAAGAGAGGTAGCTTTCTTGTTGGAACATATGGGAAGCTGACAAATGAAGAAGTTTGGACCTTGTAAGATTTTGAAGAAATTTGACAGTGGAAATGCTTATGAGATTGAGTTACCTGATGACATGGATATATCACCTATTTTCAACATTGCTGATTTGTATGAGTAGCATGAGTCAGATGAAGAAATGACAGTACCAAATGATTATCCTAAGAAACAGACAAAAGAAGTTGAGCAGATTTTGGAGCAAAGAATTGGTAGAAGTACAAGAGGAAAATAGTATATGGAATATCTGGTAAAGTGGAAGGATAGACTAATTGAAGACATTGCATGCATTTCACAATCTGAGTTGGATACAGCTCAGATCGTACCTGTTTCATGATCTGAAGAATCATTTCAAATAACCCCAGGTGTCTGATGTAGGAGCATCTCAGGTCCTTGGAAATCCTGTGTCACCAAAAACATGTGTGAAGTTTTCTATGTTGCTCAGTTCTTGATTTGACCGATTTGGTTTGGTGTTGCTCGGTTTCCTTTTTTTACCGGTGTTGGTCGGTTATCTCTTTGGCGCTCAGTGAATTTCCCTGGCACTCAGTGATGCTTGTTTGGCACTCGGTTATCCTTGCTTACTGATTTGTTTGTTTTAGATTCTTGCTAAGGCTGACTTGTGTAATTAATTTTGGTCATGAATTTAATGATGGTATCTATCATTGGGAAGCATGTGGACCTAGATCTGGTCATTCCTTCTGTTGATGGTGGATCCGAAGGCCGACTTGTTTCGGTAGCCTCTTGTATAAATGTAGTTGTTTGGTTAGAGTTTAGGGAGGAAGTTTTTGGATAGAAGATAGAAGCTAGAAGATTAGATATTGTTGGAAGATCCTCGCATGTTGGAGGACTTCTGTACTTGATTCTAATATTTGGCCTAAACTGGGAAGGCCTTACAGCTTGACATGCATGAATCAAGTTGAAGATAATATATGAAAGTTTCTACATTCTCTCTCTCACTTGTTGTGTTATTGCTTCCATGTGTGATCTCTCTAACGTGGATCTGGTTAGGGTGTGCATTTGGCCCCTCTCCCCATCCTCCCTTGCATCAACCTTTGTTGATGTTGTTGTAGATCTCTATAGTTTTTGTTGACCATTAGTGTTTCACACTTAGTCATTTATCTAGGCAATGATGGTCGGTCATCACTACGACCGAGTCATTTTGTAAAGGCCAAGTTGTGTATTGTATACTTACCGAGCAGTAGTACTGCCGAGTAAAGTCATGGTCACTATGTTTGTAATATGCCAAGAGTATAGTTAATGCCGAGTTACATATATCAATGATTACTAAGTGACAGAGAAGTTCAACCGATGCTGAGTACAGTTAATGCCGAGTGCCAGGAATAACTTTTGCCGAGTTAGCCAGAATTTACATACACGTTTGGAATGGCACAATGATCCAGGTAAACCATTTTTGGTGATAATAATATTTTATATTTTGTCTATTAAGGTAATTACGGAGATAATTATGCATCCATATTATTATCATTGATCCCTATGTAAAACCTTGAGCCAATCAGAAAATTGTATAGTTTAGGTGGCAATAGAAATTAATTTGAACCATAGTTCTTGAAACGGTAAAACATTTTTGTTGTTATATAAGGGAAAGATCTAGATCAGAGAAAAGTGTGTGAATCAAAGAGATAAGATTGAATTAGTATGAGAAAATGATCAGAGAAGTATATTCAAAATAGTGAAGTATTCAGACAGAGTTCAGTGACCGAGCTAAGCAGTGAAAGGAAAGAATCAAGAAAAGATCAGATATAAGAGATCAAAATATAAAGTAAAGAGGAGATCTGTAATCTGCATATTAGTGCAAACTGAAAGATCAGGTACTGAGACATTTTGATGAGTGTATCAGGGTAAATCTCTTAACCGAGTAGTCTTAGCAGACTTTTTGTAAATCTCTTTACCGAGTGCTTACTTTATTGTAAGTTTATAAATCCTTTAACAAGGTAGACTATACAAGTCTTTTAGCTTTTGACAGAGCAGACCTTTGATAGGGTAGATCATGATTTGATCACATTTTGTAAGCCTTAACAGGCAAAACTTATTACTGCAGTAGTGAAGATTTATGGGTGTCATCCCCACCCTAGTTTTACCTTTCAAGGGTTTCTAGGTTACCAAAATCTTGGTGTTATGAGTAATTTCATGTATGCTACTTTATATATTTTGTTGCTTAATATGATCAAGTTTTGTTTTTGTCAAGCATAAATTTTTATCATATCAAAAGGATAAAAGTAGGTAATATCTGATTCACCCCCCCTCTCAGTATTACTTTCCCACTTATACTTCCAACAATTGGTATCAGAGCAGCAAGGTTTCTCTTAAGGAAGTCTAACCACTTGAGGAAAAAGATCTTAAAATGGAAGCTTATAAACTGGGGAAGATCATAGAGAATCAAAAGATTGAAGTACAACTAGCATTGTAGCAACTGGAAGTAGCCAGAGGAGAATTGAAGAAATCCTTGAGCAAAAGAAGAGAGATTGTAATTCAACAAAATGAGCTACAATACAAAGAGGAAGACATCTCAGGACTATTTGACAATGGTAACTCTACCGAGAGTGGTAAAGCTATAAAAGAACTACTGGAGAAAAATACCATACTAAATGATGACATCAGAACTCTAAGGAGAGAACAAGAAATTAAATCCATCAGATTTTGTGAATTAGTGGAACAGAAAAAGAAAGCTGAAGATCATAAGACAATGGCTGAGGAAGACAAAAGACAAATTGCAATCGGACTAGATGAAAGAACAAGTGACATGCAAAGGTTGACTAGTAATCAACTAGACATGGTAAATCAGCTACTTATGGTTTCTCAAGAATTAGGCAGAAAAGATATGGAAATCAATCAACTAAGGTCTGAGAATGATCAATTGAAACATGATTTGAGAACTAAAAAAGAGATCAATGAAAGGATAAACAAACCCAATGAAGCTGCAAAATATTTTGAAGAACTGTTAAGATCACCTAGAAGATCCGGCGATAGATCTGGACTTGGATTGAATGAACATTCATCTACTGAAGAAGGAGAATCATCAATGAATGGAGAACAGAAGATGGCTAAACCAAAGAACATCAAGCCCACATGTCATCATTGTGGAAAGCCAAGACATACAACCAATATATGCAGAAGCAAACATGGTAATTCTAATTCTAAGCCTAAGTTTAATGGACATTTTTTAACTGCAAGAAGCATGGACATCAAGCATATGAATGTAGATCCAAAGCTAGTAATTCATCCACCTCACCCAAGTTTCAAGGAAGTTGTTTCAATTGTCATAAATATGGGCACAAAGAATTTGAATGCAGATCTAGACCAAGGTGGTCATCAAATGAGAAAACAAAGCCAGTCACAAAGCATAACTATTACAATTGGGATTACAACACCTAGTATAATTTCCATTATTCTGGTAAGTATGGACACATCGGAGCTAATTGCATGAAGACTCACTTTAGAGGTAAATCTAAAAGATGGATGAATGGAAGCATGGTCTATTACAAATGTAACAAGGTCGGTCACTTAAAGAAAGATTGTAGATCACCTTTGCCGAGCAATGACAATAATCAGAATGAAGGTATCTGTGAGAAACTGAAGAATCAGATGGAAAAGACATGGAGGAAGAAAGAAGAAGAAAATTCAAGCGAAGCTAGCACATCTACAATCACCCAATCCAATGGATCAGGTGATCACACTTCTTCTAATTAAGCTTGAAAGGTATGTTCAGAACTGAGTCTTGCAAAGCCTTATCTTTCATCAGTTGCTAACATAGAAGTGAGCAAAAGTCCACATTAGCATAGATAAAGATGCACTAGGACATATGTGAGCAAAATAGAAAATTTCATTTTTGATGCCGAGCATCAGTGTCAATGACCGAGCTATCAATGTATGCTGAGCACTTGCTATGGCCAAAATGCTATGTATGCTGAGCTATATCACAAAGGTTATATTGACCGAGCTTGTGAGTTTTCTGAGACAGCTGTAATCTACCTAAATCTGTACGGAGCATTTATGAGGCCCTAATCCTATTTTTTCAAATTCTATAAAGCAGAAAGTTGCCGTTAATTTCATTTCACCAAGCTATTTGAGATTTTTGAGAGTGATTCAGAGTTTGAGCAACCAGATTAAGCAAAGCGATTCTGAATTCTCTCAATGTGCCATAGACAAAATTCATCTACAGGGTTATTGACAAAAAGGTACTTTACCGAGTAAATATTTTCTTTTTGAAAATTACAGTTTAAAATGGCATCATCTTCATCCACACCAGTCAAGAAACAAGGGATGGAAGTTTTCAATGTCCAACTTGTAAGGAACAAAGTTTGCAAACTGAGGGTATTCAAGACAATGTCGGAAAGTGCAATTAAAGGAGATTTGAATGGAGCCCTATCTTCTATTCCAGAGAATGTGTTACTGATGAACGACATTAGGTCTTGCTATATGTGCAAAATTGGAGAAATTGGTGATTATGAGATCAGGCAAGCATATGACAAATTATGTGTCAACGGAGTGTTGAAGCCAGAACATAAAGTTGTTGTTGATCAAGGGTTAGTGCATGCCCTAAATTTCCTGCAAAATTTAAAAGTAGAATGGATCAAGATCATTTTGGGTCAAGTACATGACATGTAGTTATGGTTAAAAGACAGACCGGTGAAGATCACAAAGGAAATGATACACAAGGTCACTGGTTACCCTACAATTGACGGAAAGCGAATGATAAAATGTGCAAGAAAAGAGGATATTCAAGAAAACACCTAGGCAGTTTGGAACAAACGTGACATGACAATTTCCACCATTACTGATCTGGAAATTGACTTCACCGTTAGAGTCATCTCGCACAAGTTTTACCAATCCAGTCGGTTGGATAGCATCCCCTCTATGGCAGTGGACTAGGCATGGAAGATAATTAAGAAAGGGCACACATATGACCTTGCCGAGCTCCAGCTAACTCAACTTGCCAAGAATTTGAACTCCATCTGGACGGTGAAGAACTCTATGTGTAAGTTTGGTTCCCTATTGATCTGTATATTCTTTTATGTCAAGAAGTGTTTTCCCACACATGGTGATGTAACATGGGATAAGAAGAAGCCCATCACAGTTCAAATAAATGATTTTATAAACCAGATTGGTGATGATTTTGAAGGGATTATGGATAATTATTTCATTGAGTTTAAAAAGAAGATGAGAAATAAGACTAGAGTCCCTGTGTCTCTAATTGAGAAATACAACAAAGATATATGTTTTCTGGTAGACACAGACTTTACCTATGCTCAGGCAGTCCTACCTAGGGTTTCATGGTTAATGCCATTACCCTATGAACTCAACATAGATGAAGCTACTACAGTAATCATAGCACTCTTAGCTAAGGAAATTGATACAAAGGCACCTTACTTTGGAACATTTGAAGAAGCCAAATCCAAGATCTCTTTGGGATTATTGGTTGCCACCACTAAGAGGAAAAGAAAGAAAATAGTGAAAAATATAGAAGAGTATGTTAAAGAATCTGAGAAGGATGCACCATTAGAGTTGACCCAAGGATTGGGAGAAGATGAACCGAGTGCAACTAGTAGTAGTGAGAAAGAAGAAGAAGAAGAGAAGAAACCAGTAATTATCGAGTCACCGCCAAAGAGAAGAGTGTTGAAACAAAAAGTGTCAGTGACACCATCACTAAGGCCTCAGACCAGAAGAACTACTACCAAGACTCCTAAGAAGACTCCTACATCTGCAAAGTGAAAATCCACTCAACCTAAGGCAGTGCCGACCAAGGCTATGAAGAAGCTGAGAAGGAAACTTGTTCTAACAGAAGATGATGAAGAAACAAAAAGTGATGAAGCAATAAAGGGGAAGGTTACACAACAAGGTACACATCAAGTCACTATTGATGAACTATGTCTTAAGATTACTAGCACAACAACAGTCGATGAGGTGAAAAGATTAAAGTTTGGAAAAATGAGCATTGGAGATAAAGAGAAAGTTGAGGATGCTATTCTTGAAATGTTATGCATTTTTAAGATGTTGCCAATTGAGATTGAAAATAGAATTCCAAAGGAATTATGCAACAGGGTTGCACAAAAATGGGAGTATGCTCTGCAAATAGAGAAGGAAATTAGAGAGAGTACACTAGCACAAGTTGAATCCACTCTCACCTTGCAGAAATCAAATAGACAATTGAGCAATACAGAGGCAAGTTTGATCCTAAACTTAGAGCCTATCTCATTCTTCAACACAAGGTTGAAGATGTTGTGCAAGAAAGTTTAAAAATTTGGAAGGTATTGTATGGATTGTTACCCGACCAAGATGAAGAAAAGGATGAAGGAAAGAATGAAGGAAAAGATGCTACCACTTCAATAGTTGTTGAAACTGACAACACACAAAACAAAATGGAGACTGATACTCCTAAGGAAGTGAAATCACATGATACTTTTGAGGTTCATGTTGTTGACATACTAGAGGAGAGTCCTATTAATAATTCATTCTTAACTGAGGATGATTTAAAGAACACGAAATCAACTAACACACCCCTTCCCGGTAGCAACACTGTATTGTTGCAAGTCATGGATTATCCCACCATTACGAGCACACAATCTATCGATGATAATCCTACTCTACCTGGAGTTGCTACTGTTGCTCAGTTAGTTGGTACAAGTCTTACCGAGGAACCCATCAAGTCGGTACCACTAAATCAATCTATCAAGGAAGAAGTTAAAGCAGCAGACAACATTCAAAGTCCTCCTAAGGAGGAACACAACATAGAAGAACAAGGAAGAAAATTAGACAAACAAGCTGTTAGCCCTCATGCCGAGGAGAAGGAGAAAGGAGAAGAAAACATAAAAGGAAAAATCATTGAAGAACAAGAACCAAAGGAACAAGAGGCAATAAAAGCTCTTTTACAGATGCCGAGTGGAAGCACTCCACCGAGAGGACAAAAGGAGAAAGATGAGGTAACAATTGATGAAGTAATTGTTATTCCTAAATGGGATACAAACAACCTTTCTTATGAGCAAATGCAGATAATGAAATATTTGCTGACAAGAAAGAGCAGGAAAGCCGAACTTCGAAGAGAGCATTGGCAAAAATAGGTTCTTCATGAAATTAAAGATATATTTAATGAAGTATATGAATTATTAGATGTAAATAGTTTCATTCCCATATTGGAACAACTTGTACACATTGTTCAAAAAGTAAATAATGAAGTTAGCTGTGCAAGTGATAAGCAATTTGAATGGTCAGAAAGGAGGTTTGAGACCAAAATGCTAAACAAGATATCTACCAAGATAGCAGTAAAATAGGTTGAGCTATCCAATTTAGTAAAGGAGACCGAGGGATTAGTTGTGAACGGACAGTCTCTATTGGCCAAAATATGTAATGTTGAACTGTTCATAGAGGAAAATCAACAATTGCTTGAGACTCTCAAGAAAGAAATCAAAGCTACAAGTCAGTCCCTGACCTTGGATACAGACACCAGTGCCAGACATTATGTAAAAATCATGCAGACACAAGGTAAGTTAGTCAAGCTGATGGCTAATGATGGCAAGATTCATTCTCACCTACTCTCTATTCAAACTATTTTAACACCACATCTGGAGGCTATACAAAGAAAATTAGAAAAGGCTAAAACATTGATCCAGAGTGATCCACATCTATCCACAGCAGAGAGCCTTATCAGTTTAGCTGCTGATTTAGAAGTGCAGACAGAAGTTTTGAACCTTGCTTCAACTGCTTGGACTGATGCACTCTACATGATCACAGTGCTGCATAAACCTTTTCTGGAGAAAATTTGTGAGCTAACTACTGATGAAGAGATTAGTCATGTCAAAAACAAGGGGGAATCATCATGACACAAGTCCAGACAAGGATAGAACAGGGATAGGTAACAAAATTTTGAATGTGTATATATATCTCAGGGGGAGTATTAGGCTAGTACAAACATATTTTTTTGTAATTGTATATACCAATGTCATGACAAAGTGTCTTTGCCACTAATGTCAAAGGGGGAGATTGTAGATCTCTATAGTTTTGTTGACCATTAGTGTTTCACACTTAGTCATTTATCTAGGCAATGATGGTCGGTCATCACTACGACCGAGTCATTTTGTAAAGGCTGAGTTGTGTATTGTATACTTACCGAGCAGTAGTACTGCTGAGTAAAGTCATGGTCACTATGTTTGTAATATGTTGAGAGTATAGTTATTGTCGAGTTACATATATCAATGATTACTGAGTGACAAAGAAGTTCAACCGATGCTGAGTACAGTTACTGTTGAGTGCCAGGAATAACTTTTGTTGAGTTAGCCAGAATTGACATACACATTTGGAATGGCACAATGATCGAGGTAAACCATTTTTGGTGATAATAATGTTTTGTATTTTGTGTATTGAGGTAATTACAGAGATAATTACGTATCCATATTATTATCATTGATCCCTATGTAAAACCTAGAGCCAATCAAAAAATTGTATAGTTTAGGCGGCAATAGAAATAAATATGAACCGTAGATCTTGAAACAGTAAAATGTTTTTGTTGTTATATAAGGGAAAGATCTAGATCAGAGAAAAGTGTGTGAATAAAAGAGATAAGATTGAATTAGTATGAGAAAATGATCAAAGAAGTATATTTAGAATAGCGAAGTATTCAGACAAAGTTCAGTGACCGAGCTAAGCAGTGAAAGGACAGAATCAAGAAAAGATCAGATAGAAGAGATCAAAATATAAAGTAAAGAGGAGATCTATAATCTACATATTAGTGCAAATCAAAAGATCAAGTACTGAGACATTTTGACTAGTGTATCAGGGTAAATCTCTTAATTGAGTAGTCTTAGCAGACTTTTTGTAAATCTCTTTATTGAGTGCTTACTTTATTGTAAGTTTATAAATCCTTTAACAAGGTAGACTATACAAGTCTTTTAGCTTTTGACAGAGCAGACCTTTCACAGGGTAGATCATGATTTGATCACATTTTGTAAGCCTTAATAGGCAAAACTTATTACTGCAGTAGTGAAGATTTGTGGGTGTCATCCCCACCCTAGTTTTACCTTTCAAGGGTTTCTGGGTTACCAAAATCTTGGTGTTATGAGTAATTTCATGTATGCTGCTTTATATGTTTTGTTGCTTACTATGATCAAGTTTTGTTTTTGTCAAGCATAAAGTTTTATCAGATCAAAAGGATAAAAGTAGGTAATATCTGATTCATCCCCTCCTCTCAATATTACTTTCCCACTTATACTTCCAATAGTTGTGTCTCACCAGGATCTTCCAAGGTTCATTACGTTGGGAGGCTTTTTCTATCCACTTAACTGCCAGAGAAGTACCCTACCATCTAAGATCTTTCAGCCCTAGACCTCCTTGCTAAGTTGATCTTGTGCACCAGTCCCACCTCACAGCATGGGCTTTCCTCTTTCCTTTTCCATCTGACCATAGACAATTCCCAATTTCTTTATGGAGGTACTTGATCTTCCCTTGGTTAAGAAGCCAGGCAAAGGAGTAGTAGATAGGGTATGCTGCCAATATCTTTGGGCACACCTAAAGTCTACCTATCAATGATAGGAATCTGTCATTCCACTTCTTTAATTTCCCTTCTATCTTGTTCTTGACCCAATTCCACATGCTCTTGAGATCTAGTTTGACAAAGAAAGGGATGCTTAGATATCTAACTTGATGAAGAGGACCTCCCCAAGAAAATCCAAATTGGTTACACCATTTAGGTGGTGAGTCCTTCCAACCAAGAAGAGTTGACTTAGGTATGGACACCTTGCTGCAAGAGGCTAGACAAAAAATGTCTAACTTGTCCACGAGGCACTTGAAGTTAGATTCACTCATCTCCACTATGAGGGAGGTGTCATCAACAAACTGAATATTAATGAGTTCCTCATCATTAGGTAAGCTAACTCCCCTTACCTTTGGAGAAATTGAGTTATCTCTTAAAATGTAAAATAAGGAATCTTCTGCAATAACAAATAGGGCTGAAGCCACTGGGCAACCTTGCCTTATATATATGGTTAACGGAAATGGATTAGACCTAGATCCATTCACTTATACTCTCACAATATCCTCTTTCATTAAGGTCAATACCATTTAGTTGAATTCTTTAGGGAAACCCAGTGCTTCCAGCATCGTAATGATAAACTGCCATTCAATCCTATAATAGGCCTTCTCATAATCTATCAGGAGCATAATGACCTATTGACTCGAGCTTCTTGCCCATTCCATAGTCTCCTAGTAGGTAATGAGGTTCTCCAAAATAAATCTACCCTTCACAAACCTGGTTTGAGTGGGGCTAATCACCTTGGGAATAATATCCACCAGTCTCCTAGCAAGCACCTTGGCCAAAATTTTGTAAGACACATTCAAGAGGGTAATGGGTCTCCAATTCTTGACCAGGGTTTTATCTCCCTCCTTTGGAATGATCTTAATGCACCCAGTGCTGATTTTTTCCCCTAGGGAGCCTACATCAATGGCCTCATTGTATACCTGAAGAAGATCTTGTCCAATCCAATCTATGTTACTCTTGTAGAATTCAATAAGTAGGCCATCGGGGCCTGGGGCTTTATCATTACTCATATTTCCAATGGCCTCAATAATCTCCTCTACTAATAGTGGCCTACTCAAGATTATTGCATCCTCTTCCTTGAGTGTGGGAGGGATGATATCCTTAATTCTATTCCTTCTCTCTCTCATCTTTGCTCCTGAATCCTCTGAGGTGAACAACTTGGAGTAATAATCAACAAAGGCTTGCAATATGTCTTCTTAGGTTGAGAGGGTTACTCCTTCCTGAAAAATACAACTTATCTTATTCTTAGCCTCCTTAGCCTTTAGGAGATGGAAGAAGAATTTGGAACCCCTATGTCCTTCCTTGATCCAATTGGCCCTCACCCTAATCCTTGCTCCATTGATCTTGTGTTGTTGTAATTTCCTAAGTGAGTCTCTAGCCCAAGATAGATTGTTGTTTGCTTCTTCATTTGCAAGGTCCATCTGACTTCTAAACTCTTCTTGGAAAAGTTCTTTCTGCAATTCTATTTTGGCTCTTCTAGAGTCCTTTGCCCACTTTGTCCCTACTACCTGGAACATTGTCCTCCAAATATTGGTGCATTGGTTCCAACAATCGATGGCACTTTGTTGCCTAGCCACTCCATGGTTAAACCACCTAATCAGGAGGGTAGCATCTTTGATGTCTTTACTTTTCAATAATGAAGTGTTGAGGGTGAAGGATTGACCTCCTTTCCTGGGGGCTGGGGAGTTTCCCAACTGAAACACCGAGCTAACAATTGGATGATGATCTAAGAGGGAGTATGGAACCACCCTAACACTTTCACCACTAGTGTCCTTCCTGAAATTGAATAAATCCTTATTAACATACACCCTATCCAACCTGTAGTAAATCCTCCTACTACCCTTTTGGTAGTTAGACCAGGTATGCCAGATACCATTGTGTTCTTTCTTCTACCCTGCTAATGGATTCGAACAACCTAAGCTTACTGGTCATCTTGATCTAGAAGAATTTATCATTTCCTTTCCATTCCATCCTAGACCCACCTCCTTTATCTTGAGGTGATTCAACCATGTTGAAATCTCTTGCCACCACCCATGGAATGTCCTTCATGTTGCACATCGACTCCCATAACCGAATTCTATAGTAGTGGCACTACTACATTTGGGGCCAAATTTTGACAGACACTTCCGACGGGTAAATTTTTTTTTAATGAATTTGTTATTTTTTTAAAAAATAGGCCTTGATGATGTTAGTATTCCGATGGCTTTTAAATTGACCATTAGAATTTCGACAGTTTCGAGTATACATAAAAAAAAAAGTGAAGCGCCAAATCATTTTTATTTTGATTGGCATAGAAAAGGAGCGGGAGAAAATGAGCTGGGCGCGAGAGAAGGTATGTGATTTCTTCATCTTTCGAGCCTCTGGCATCATATTCAACTGTAAATCTCATATGCATTGCATTTTAGTTGATCATGAATGCTCTCTTAAATGACCGCATTCTACTGGTGTCATGCCCTAGCCAGTGCTTTTATCTCTATTATTTGATGTTACTGGTGTTGTGCCCTAGCCTATGCTTTAACTCCATTATTTGATGTTATTGGTGCTTGTGCTCAAGGATATCCATTTTTTTGAAATGTTGACTGTGGTTATCAAATGGACAACCCGCGAGCTTCTAGCTAGGTGCCATTTGTATTGATAGCTTAGGGTATCAAATGTATTATATCATTGATAGTTGAGACTTTGTTAAAAGTAAATAGGACAAAGAATGATTTTGATTTAGTACTTTAACTCCATTATTTGATGTTATTGGTGCTTTTGCTCAAGGATATCCATTTTTTTGAAATGTTGACTGTGGTTATCAAATGGATAGCTCGTGAGCTTCTAGCTAGGCACCATTTGTATTGATAGTTTAGGGCATCAAATATATTGTTATATCATTAATAGTTGAGACTTTGTTAAAAGGAAATAGGACAAAGAATGATTTTGATTTAGTTTCTCTATTTTGATCCCTAAGTGGCTTACAACCCTAGAGAAGTATATGCATATTTACGGATGCATTTGCAAGATACATAGCAGTCGATAATTCACAAGAAATCCATGCATCCAATTTGAATGGAAATTAATACAAAGAAATAGGGTCCTCAAATGGCCCAGTCATTTGGACCTTGAAGATCCCCTCAACCAGTGACCCTTCAAAATTGGGTTATCATGCAATCAGTGAGTGATCCTTCATTCTCCTGGTCTACCCTGTATCCAAACATATTGGAAATACACAATATAATGATAACAAGCCTTTCAAAATCCCCCTTCCTTCAAGGAACACTATCAACATCTAAACCTTGACTGTCCCCTCAACCAGTGACCCTTCAAAATCAGGTTATGCAATCAATGAGTGATCCTTCATTCTCTTGGTCTACCTTGCATCTAAACATATTGGACATACACAATAAAATGATAAAAAGTCTTTCACAATCCCCCTTCCCTCAAGGAACACTATCAACATCCAGACCTTGACTGTCCCCTCAACCAGTGACCCTTCAAAACTGGGTTATCATGCAATCAGTGAGTGATCCTTCATTCTCCTGGCCTACCCTGCATCCAAACATATTGGAAATACACAATACAATGATAACAAGTCTTTCACAATCCCCCTTCCCCCAAGGAACACTATCAACATCTGAACCTTGATTGTCCCCTCAACCAGTGACCCTTCAAAACTGGGTTATCATGCAATCAGTTTGTGATCCTTCATTCTCCCATTCTTCCCTACATCCAAACATATTGGAAATACACAATACAATGATAAAAAGTCTTTTACAATCCCCCTTCCCTCAATGAACACTATCAACATCCGGACCTTGACTGTCCCCTCAACCAGTGGCCCTTGAAAACTGGGTTATCATGCAATCAGTGAGTGATCCTTCATTCTCCTATTATGCCACGCATCCAAACATATTGGAAATACACAATACAATGATAACAAGTCTTTTACAATCCCCCTTCCCTCAATGAACACTATCAACATCTAGACCTTGACTGTCCCCTCAACCAGTGACCCTTCAAAACTGGGTTATCATGCAATCAGTGAGTGATCCTTCATTCTCCTAGTCTTCCCTATATCCAAACATATTGGAAATACACAATGCAATGATAAAAATTCTTTCACAATCCCCCTTCCCTCAAGGAATACTATCAACATCTGGACCTTGACTGTCTCCTCAACCAGTGACCCTTCAAAACTGGGTTATCATGCAATTAGTGAGTGATCCTTCATTCTCTTATTCTACCCTACATCCAAACATATTGGAAATACACAATACAATGATAAAAAGTCTTTTAAAATCCCCCTTCCCTCAATGAACACTATCAACATCCAGACCTTGACTATCCCCTCAACTAGTGACCCTTTAAAACTGGGTTATCATGCAATCAGTGAGTGATCCTTCATTCTCCTGGTCTGCCCTTAATCCAAACATATTGGAAATATAAAATACAATGATAATGCATGGAAATCCTTTAATGAATCTCAGTCACTAGTAACACATGGACAATCAAACTAGTAGTCTCCAAAGCATTCAATAAGTGAATATGAATATTTGAAAACTTTCCTCTCAACTTCCCCAACCACTCCTAATCGGTTAGAGGGATATTTCTAGAATCTCCACTATTCCTATCCTTACCAACAATTCTTAAACATGCTTTATCTGATATCATAATAACATGCTAAACTGAACCAATGGCATGTTCTTTGTGTGGTACAAGGAAGATTTGGCTATCAAATCTTCCTTCATGCAAGTTGAGCGCGAGAGAAGGTATGTGATTTATTCATCTTTGATTGGTATCTTTGATGGGAAACATATTTCGAGCCTCTGGCATCATATTCAACCATAAATTTCAAATGCATTGCATTTTATTTGATCATGAATGCTCACTGAAATGATCGCATTCTACTGGTGTCATGGCCTAGCTTGTGCTTTATCTCCATTATTTGATGTTATTGGTGCTTGTGCTCAAGGATATCGATTCACTATTTTGAAATGTTTGGATTCACATTTTTTGATATTACAATTCATCATATCAAATAAAGTATGTTTAAGAAGTTTTAGTGTCTAAACACTCAACTAATCCCTCTAACCGATTAGGAGTGGTTAGGGAAGTTGAGAGGAAAGTTTTCAAACATTCATATTCACTTATTGAATGCTTTGGAGACTACTGGTTTGACTGTCCACGCGTTAATGTTTAGAAGAGATCAATAAAGTATTTAAAGACATTCTTACATGTTTGGAGAGGTTTGAGAGGCACTTATCATGACTCTACCCTCACAAACAGTGACATAGACTGGTTTTACTAAATTTCCTTTCTCTATTTTGAGGTCTCCTTTCTTTGCCACAGGGGTATAGTCAGAGGGTTCATTGACAAAATGATCCTTTGAATGGTTACTATAAATATGAATGATTTGATATAGCATATTTCTCATTTTACTTGAAGTTTGGAATATCTTGTGCAAGGGTGAAAAAGTACTTTTGATCATTTTGGTCATGACTGTTCCTCTACATAGTCAGAAAATGTAATTGTCTAAAGATTATATGTAATGTTGAATGGATTAAATGTTGTATTCTTGGTAGAAGTGAATGGAAGGAATAGTGTTTGTGTTAGGTTTCATTTATTATTGAATTCAATGGTTTCCAAGATGTGTTGAGTAGTTTGCTCCTTGTTTAATGTTAACTGTTCCTACACAATCCACTCATACAAAAATGAAATGCTATGTGATTGACAATTTCATACAACTAGTCCTTTGGTGTGTATTAAACAGAATAGAATTTTCAGCATATTATTATCATTCTATTTCTTTGTTGTAAACATGCCATTGGTTTAGTTTTGTAAAAAAAAAATCGTGTTAAATTTTTTTACAAAATAGATTACAAAATACTCTTCAAAACAAAGGAAAAACTTAGAAAATTCATTCTAACTCACTGTAGATGAAGGAACAATCATGCTAATAATTCCTCTAAGTCTTCCAAAACATTTATTGAACTCCCCTAAAGTCCTATTGGATCCCCAAATTGCTTAATCCAATCAACTTACATCAGGATCATGAGAAACTTCAAAGGATTAAAAACATTACTTGGAACAGTCACTGGTTTTACCAGTCAAAATATAAGGAACAAAATTTTAAAGTGCTCACAATACATTCAACGATGAAATGAATGCTTGGAGATTTCTTACTATTCCATCCTTGAATTTAGAAACTAAAACAATAAGTAAAGAAGCCTTTCAACAATGCATAACACAATGGACTTGCAAATTTAAACTTCTATTTTTATTGAATCTCTGTTCCTGTCGTACACTCCAGGCTTAAGTCTTCTATACAATGACTTCCAAAGGTTACATATAACTCCATCACAACTTCCCCAACCATGAAGAACATAAGTGAAGAACTTGATGATTTCATGTTTTAATCTTTAAGAGCTTGATCAAGAACATAGGTTTTAATGAAATATCAATTTGATTTGCAAAGTTTGTGTTCTTTACAAATTTGAAAGGCTCTAATACTTACTAGGGTGGATGTGGATATGCAACCTTATTCTTTTACTTCTAAGTCTCTATTTGTTGGGCATACTAATTATAAGTACTTGACATATATCACAAATGTTTCTAATTAAGGTTGGTGGGATGATTACGCCTATCCTAAAAAAATATTGTCAAATCATTATGCTTTCAAATCAATTACCTATCGACATATGCCTTGCAAGGGAGAGAAGCCAAACACATAATGCACATAAACATGACAGCTAAAAAACTTAAATGGAATACACTAAGAAGTACCAAATGATGAATGCTCAATTGTTGTAATGAAAAAGCATCAGAACCATCCATTTCTAGAACTTGATTTTCTAGTCTAAATGATTCTTCTATAGTCGTAATGATTTTTCTAGAACTTGATTTTCTAGTCTTAATGATTTTTCTATAGTCCTAATGATTTTTCTATAGTCTTAATGATTTTTCTTTCATCCTAATGTTTGTTTCTCTTGTTAAGTTAGGCCTTGAATTTGAATTTTTGTTCACTGTTTTATTTCAGCTTGATATTTCATTCATTTTTCATATACACAAAGACTACACATGCTGATAAAAAATGAGCTATTTGATTAAGGTTAACTATTCATGATTGTAAATAGTCAATATTTCTAATGGTACTCCTTGGTGTATTCCATTTTAAAATAAGCATGTTTCTATGGCTATGATAAATGTCCCTTTGTGTTGAGAAAATTAGAGTTGAAAAAATAGTTGCAAACAAATCATCCTTCTTCCACCAAAATTCTAGTCAATGTACAAGTAACGAGTCATTCCATTCAAGAAAGACCATGTCTGACAACATCAACCCAAAAAAAAATGAGTATGCAAAATTTAGTGATTGTATCTTCCATTAGAGCCACTTCATATGCACAGGTGATGAACATGCATATTTTCTTGAGCGCTATTGGGAGCTTACCCAACAACACATGTAATATTATGAAAATCACCACAAATCTATTTGCTACTGGGTGTAGCTCCCAGTATTGTTTGGTCAAATATGCATGTTTTTCACCTGTGCATATACCTTCTATGATCAACTCTTATATGTACAGGTGATGAACATTCAAATTTGCCTAAGCAGTACTTTGAGTAGTCCTCCAACACATGTACTATTATGAAAATCATCACAAGTCCATTTGTTGGAGGAAATCTCATAGTACACATGTTTGGAGGTCTGAAGGAAACAAGAGAATTTGAAGAGTCATGATTCTTAAGATTGTACTTAATATAGCCAAGCTTCATTCGATGGTACATTCAAACATGAAACAAACCATTCTTAAACCAAATTAAATTAGTAAACTAAAGGACATACTAATTATAAGTAAACTAGTAAACCAAATGACATGCATTTACTACTAAGTCTCTATTTGTTGGGCATACTGATTATAAGTACTTGACATATATCACAAATATTGCTAATTAAGGTTGGCGGGATGATTACGCCTATCCTGAAAAAAGACTATCAAATCATTATCCTTTGAATGGTTACTATGAATATGAATGATTTGATATAGCATATTTCTCATTTTACTTGAAGTTTAGAATAGCTTGTGCAAGGGTGAAAGTACTTTTGATCATTTTGGTCATGATTGTTCCTCTACACAGTCAGCAAATGTACCTGTCTAATGATTATATGTAATGTTGAATGGATTAAATGCTTTATTCTTGGTAGAAGTGAATGGAAGGAATAGTGCTGGTGTTAGGTTTAATTTATTATTGAATTCGATGGTTTCCAAGATGTGTTGAGGAGTTTTCTCCTTTTTTAATGTTAACTGTTCCTGCACAATCCACTCATACAATAGTGAAATGCTATGTGATTGACAATTTCATACAGCTGGTCCTTTGGCGTGTATTAAATACAATCTACTCATAGAACTAGACCTTTGGCATGTATTAAATAGAATATAATTTTTAGCATGTTATTATCATTCTATTTCTTTGTTGTAAACATGCCATTGGTTCGGTTTTGTAAATTTCTTTTTGTGTTAATTTTTTTTTTCTATTTTTTCCATTTGATAACCACAGTCAACATTTAAAAATAGTGAATAACATCAAATAATGGAGATAAAGCATGGGCTAGGGCACGACACCAATAGATTAAAACTGAACCAATGGCATGTTTACAACAAAGAAATAGAATGATAATAATTTGCTAAAAATTCTATTCTATTTAATACACGCCAAAGGACCATTCCCAACAATTCTTAAACAATAAAGTATGTTTAAGAATTATTGGGAGTAGTTTTCAAACATTCATATTCACTTATTGAATGCTTTGGAGACTAGTGGTTTGATTGTCCATGCGTTACCAGTGACTGAGATTCATTAAAGGATACAAAACCCTTCATTTTGAGTTATTGTGTGTGGATTCAAATGTAGGTTTTATTTGGTTAATGTTTAGAAGAGATCAATAAAATATTTAAAGAAAATCTTACATGTTTGGAGAGGTTTGAGAGGCACTTATCATGACTGTACCCTCACAAACAATGACATAGACTGGTTTTACTAAGTTTCTTTTCTCTATTTTGAGGTTCTCATTGCCAAAGTGGCCAAAGACTATGTTAGGCTGATAAAATATGGGCATTCTCTTTACCGCTGCAAATCTTTGAAGGTTGCTACACTTGGACGAATGTGGATGTGCAACCTTATTCTTTTACTACTAAGTCTCTATTTTTTGGGCATACTGATTATAAGTACTTGACATATATCACAAATGTTGCTAATTAAGGTTGGTGGGATGATTACGCCTATCCTAAAAAAAGACTATCAAATCATTATGCTTTCAAATCAATTACCTATCGGCGTATCCCTTGTGAGGGAGAGAAGCCAAAAACATAAAGAACATGCACATAAACACGACAACTAAAAAACTTAAATGGAATATACCAAGAAGTACCAAATGATGAATGCTCAATTGTTGTAATGGCAAAGCACCTGAACTATCCATTTCTAGAACTTGATTTTCTAGTCTAAATGATTTTTCTATAGTTGTAATGATTTTTCTAGAGCTTGATTTTCTTGTCTTAATGATTTTTCTATAGTCTTAATGATTTTTCTTTCATCCTAATGTTTGTTGCTCTTGATAAATTAGGCCTTGAATTTGAATTTTTGTTCACTATTTTATTTCAGCTTGATATATGTTTCATTCATTTTTCATATACACAGAGACTACACATTTTGATAAAAAAATGAGCTATTTGATTTAGGTTAACTATTCATGATTTTAAATGGTCAATATTTCTGATGGTACTCCTTGGTGTATTCCATTTTAAAAAAATCATATTTTTATGGCTATGATAAATGTCCCTTTGTGTTGAGAAAATTAGAGTTGAAAAAATGGTTGTTCAGTGTCTGTGTATCTGCAGGTTGCAAACAAATCATCCTTCTTCCACCAACCTTCTAGTCAATGTACAAGTAACGAGTCATTCCATTCAAAAAAGACCATGTCTGACAATATCAACCTAGAACAAAATAAGGAGTGCAGAATTTTGTGATTGTATCTACCATTAGAGCCACTTGATATGCACAGGTGATGAACATGCATGTTTTCCTGAGTGCTACTAGGAGCTTATCCAGAAACACATGTACTATTGTGAAAATCACCACAAATGTATTTGTTGTTGGGTCTAGCTCCCAGTATTGCTTGGTCAAATATGCATGTTTTTCACCTGTGCATATACCTTCTATGATCAAATCTTATATGCATAGGTGATGAACATTCAGATTGGCCTAAGCAGTACTGTGAGGTTTCCTTCCAACACATGTACTATCATGAAAATCATCACAAGTCCATTTTTTGGATGAAATCTCATAGTACACATGTTTGGAGGTCTGAAGGAAACAAGAGAATTTGAAGAGTCACAAGTCTTAAGATTGTGGTATATTTTGGCAAATGAAGATTGGAAAGGAGATGATATTCCTAAGATCATGGATGGACACAATGTTGTAGACTTCATTCATCCAGATATCTTGCAGAGGCTTGAAGAACTGGAGAGAGAATAAGGGCTTAGGATGGAAGCTGAGGGTGACAAGGATGATGAGATGGGGGAAGTGGAATTGAATCTTGATGAAAAGGAAGATCTGGCTACAATTAGGAAGAAGAAGAAGATGCTTATCGTCGAACACAAATTGAACAAGAGTACTGCAAAGAGCACGCCTATCGTACCAAGGAAGTTTGACAAGAACAAGGAATATTGCTTAAACAGAATGGGAAGACATCTTTCTAGCCTGGGCTTGGATCCTTTGAAGTTTTTTTGTTGTGGATAAAATATATAGATCTGTCTAGTGATGCAAAATTAACTTCTTTAAGCCTTATCCTTATTGTTTCAAATATATCATTTGGGTATGCACAGAGGGCATAGGGACTGGGGTATGCATAGTTCATTTATGGGATTTTTCTTAGGAAGCTAATTGCTCATCTGCCATCTACATTATTATGAAGCTAATTGCCAAAGGATCCAAGACTATGCTAGAAATATGTCTTCCCAAACACATAAAAACATGCACATAAACACAACAACTGAGAAACATAAATGTAGATTTCACAATAGCTGAGAAACATAATTGTAGGCATCATGGTCACAATTTTTTGGAGACAACGTAATTGAGTTGTATACCCAAGCGATGGAGAGCAACTTCTGCACCTCCAATTCCAAATTGAATACATTTGTGTTGGACCTTGTATTCATGAGCAACAAATGTAGTCAACTTGGAATCAGAGGTGCAGGAGTTGCTCTCCATCATCTAGATATACAACATAATTGAGTTGTATACCTAGACGATGCAAAGAAACTACTACTCCTCTGGTTCCAGAGGAGTAGTGGTTGATTTGCATCATCTGGGTATACCACTCAATTATGTTGTCTCCAAAAACTTGTGACCATGATGCCTACATTAATGTTTCTCAGCTGTTGTGTCCCAGGACCCCTTATGACCCTTTACGACCCCTAAGAATACACATCTTAGAGGTCTTAAAATGTCATAAAGGGTCATAAGAGGCTCCTAGGAGGGGCCAGATGAGCTTCCACCTTCATGTGGTTGGCCCTGTTAAGTAGAGAATGTTAAACTATTCTCAAAACAAAGAGAAGCTCAATAATTTAAGGTCTTAGTCCACAAAGATGGTGAAAAATGATGGGAATCAATGATGGAGAGTTTTTAGATACTGAGAAGATGTATATGCAGTGGAGGCCAGAAGGGATTTTTGTGGAGATTTTCTAGAGAGGGTTTCCAGATTAAGTACTAGTGCAGAGATGAGGATTCAATACTACATCTATAAAACCTTCACAAATATCCCTTTTTTGGCCTCCATTCATACGTCTTCTCAGAATCTATAAACTTAGGATATTATTTCTCATCCATGCATGAAATGTGCTAGTGATCGTATAAAATTACTTTTGCGAGACTGGGATCAATTATGAGAAGGTAAACAACAAGATAATTTTATTTTATCTTTTATTTCTTTTATGAATTCATATTTTCAGCCTCCTCTTATATTGGATACTGTGCAGTGTACATAAAGGCAAGGTGGTGATTATTCTCAATGATCGACATGTATAAGTCTTCTAGCCCTTACCTAGTAGCTAGGACTAAAGATAGCAAAGCTCAAGAGACCATCATAGTTGGTCTTTGTCCTTGGTCCATATACTCAAAACATTTTACATTTTGTTAACTCATCAAATGTGGTAATTTGAAAGAATTTAATGGATGATATTTTCATGTATAACGTACATTATTTTAGTTTGACACTGAATGAATTTATCTACTTCATGTACTTGTAGACATCGAACACAGCCATAAAGAAGCATCCCCTCTCATGGCTTGATTAATGTAGGTCATGGGAGGAGATGCTTCTTTATTGTTGTGTCTGATGTCTACAAATGCGCGGAGTCAATAAATTCGTGCAATGTCAACTTAATAATATACGTTATCATGAAAATATTCTATTAAATTCTTTCAAATCCCCTCATTTGATGAGCTAACAAAATGTAAAAAAAAATTTTGGTATATGGACCAAATACGGAGACCAACTATGATGGTCTCTTGAGCTTTGTTTTCTTTAATATGCTAATCCATCGCTTTTTCGACAATTAGTAAAGTATTTCTAACAGATGCGCTATACGTCTGACGGGTTGGTTCGTCGATAGTATATTACAGACCATTGGAACTCTGACCAGTCACCATCGAAAAGGACACCACTCTGATAGATAGGTGTGACATGACTACTATACCTCCAACAAAATGTCCTGTCGGAATATACTGCCAATCCGTTGGAATGCTGATTGACAAAATGTCATAAAAATGATTTTTTGATAGATCGATCACATAGTAAAATTGTTATTTATGTGCCCAATTCTGACAGGTACTAATGTCGGAATACTGATGGTTGTCACTCCCAATGCCATTTCCAACACAAAAATAGCGACAGACACATGTCAAAATACTGACAAATAGGTGTTGGAAATCTGATAAATGGCCATCGAAATTTGGCCTCAAATGTACTAGTGTGGTCATTCGGTGCATAAACAAAGCATATTCCAAATTATACAGTGTCATGAATAAAACTCACCCATACAACTCTGTCACATGGGGAGCATCCCCAGTCAGATATTTTGTTGACCCATCTAGGGTGGATAAGGATGGCACTCCCCCCCTTACCTCTTGGGTGTTGGATGAATACACTCTTGGCTTCCTGCCAAATACATTTTAAGGCCACATCTAGGGAGAATCCTACTGCTTTTATATCTTGGAATAGAATGAAGTCAAATCCTTTTTGCATTCTGATGAATCTCTTAACCACATACTTCATGTCTAGGGATTCTAAACCCCTCACATTCCACGATGCTAGTTTAAACTCCATGTCTAAGCTAAGATTCTTGTTCCATGGGAGCTTGAAAGCTCTTAAAACAATTGGGGAGGGTCTTGTTATGTATTTTCAAGGGTTTGATATTGGAGCTATGATTAGGAGGTCTACCTCTCTTTCTCTTAACCAGGGGATTCCCTCCCACATCAGGAGATTCCTCTCCTCCAACCTTGATCTTCGGGTTTGGCTCCCTGGCATGGGGCTTCCTAACCTTCTTTCTTGCCTTGAAGGTAAAATCTAGGGGTTCCTCCTCTACTGCATCAATAATGGCCAACTCCATCCCCCTAATCTCACCTTCTTCCAAATCATCACCCATGCTGCAATTCTTGGGTGCAGGATTATCCTTGAAGCCAGACAACCTTTTCTCAAGGGAGGGGATAGCCTCTCGGGAGGCTATTTGTAGGACTAGGAGGGTGGGGATCATAGTGAGAGAAAATTTATTCAGCCTATCTTCTTTATCATACGCATCTCTGATGGCTTCCAAAAGCACCAGAAGATCTCTCCACTTGGGGTCTCTCTACATTTTGGCTTGACGACATTGGAGCAATATCACTATTATCTCTAGGTGAAGGAATGGGTTCTCTCCTTTTGAGGGTTGAAATCTTCTTAATCTTGTTAAGGATGATCTGTTGTGCATTCAACTTCTAGAATTTGGGACCTGTGTCATTCAGTTTCAACCCAAAGTCTAGGCAATCTACAATTGGTGGTTCAAGAATCCCTTCAATGCTGGGTCCAGAGGGGGGATTACGACTGGCCTCATCATTGAAGGCCTTTTTGAGTGATTCCGAGGAGTTCAAAATAGCCTCAAAAGCCACAGGAATGGAGATACCAAGGCTTTTAACAAAATCCAGTCTGGAAATGACATACTCATTCCTACCTCTATTATTCTTAGGTTCAAACTTTTTACCGCCTTTAGCTTTTAGGTCAGTTTTCTTCTTGTTCAACAAGGGGAACTCATGTCTTAGGTGGCCTTCTCTTCTGCATAGGAAACATGAATTAAGACCTCCTAGAAAGGATATAGGGCAAAACTAATAATGGCTACCTAGGTCAAAGAGAATCTCTCTTGGGAGATCGATCCTTGGGTTTATCGTTATTAAAATTCTAGCATCAGTGTGGGGGAGAAGCACATCTATTTTATCCACCCTGAGGACCGTGCTGAAGGGTTCCAGGGCTTGAGGGATGATGTTCCATAGAAATGGCAGAACACTACCCAGGGTAATCCAGCGGGGACTCGATAAGGCCAACACTTCATTATGGGCTACATCAGGTGACCAGGGGAGAGCCCCTAAAATTGGTAGTGCCAATTTGCCAGAATTGCCTGGCAATGATTTCCTTCTGGGAGTTACAGATTTTTAGGAAGATAAGAAAGAGACCTTTTTGAATCATACACAAAAAGGAGAAGTGGTAATTTACCCCAGATATTGTGAAGCCACTAATTGAGGAAGGTCCTGAATGGGAGTTTATTGAGGTCTTGGGCGGCAAGAAAAACAACAGAATTTCTAAGAGATTCTTTTATTTATCTATAGTAATAGACATATGTGCATTAGGCTTGATAACACAAACATTAGTAGGGTTAGAAATCTCACCTTTAGGGTTGGTTCCATCCCCTCCTTTCAAAGATTGGTTGCCATCGATCACAAATTTGGCCTCCAGTGGAATAACTACCTCTTCACTGAGAGTCTGCTTGAACATTTTGCTACGATCTTTAGAATCCACACCAAGAGAATGAGTCACCATAGGACAGAATGGGGGAAATATAAGGGAAGCCATGTAGTACCCCGCCCCTAGTCCAATTTTATAAAGGTTATGATTATTCTAGGATGTAGATTATATGTTAGGAAATCATTAATGCTTATGAGTTTACTGACCCCATACTTGCATGTGTATGGTTGATGTGTTTGTTTTACATTTTTTTTTGATGTGCCTGATATGGTTCAGGGACAAAGTCATAGTTACTTTCTTGTGAGATCCACACGATCGATTGATCCTTGCCATTGTCTATTATATATTTATATATGTATGTACATGCAGGTTTTGTATGCAGGTTTGCAGGTACTGGGCATCGGCTTCCCTGAATTGTCAGGATGAGCATGCCCTATTGCAATATCTTAAATGGTAAGAGAGGGGAGATAAAACGGATCCAAAACCCTAACCTAAGCCCATTTGTCCTAGGATTGGACAAGAATCAATTTGACTACCCTACCCGAATTCATCTAGTTGGCAAAAATTCGTGGATCTCTTCTCCTATGTTTGTTTGGTTTTATGTCATTTGATTTTAGTTGATTTATTGCTTATGTGGGTGATTTCATGTGATTATTAATTTAATACTATAGTTGAATTTAATGATTAATTATGCTCCTATGTTTAATTGAGAAAATTAATCTAAAGTCAATTATCTGATTATTTGGATTAATTAATTATTTAATTAGAATTTAGATTTAGTTATATTTGTGTGCGTTATTAAATAATTAAATATATGATTTTCATGGTTTTAGGATGCATTAAATACTTAATCTATTTAATACATATTTTAAATATTAACATGTGCATAAATTAAATATTGAATTATTTTCAAAAGTTAACAACCTGTTTCAAAAAGTCAAGTTGAGTTGTGCATATAAAGTTATTTTTTAATTTATTAATTAGGATTTTCTTTCAAAATTGGAATTGGAGTTTGATTGAGAGTTAACTGCCGAGTCATCTCTAGGGTTTGCATGAAATGGGGAATTGAATCCCTAATAGGGAGAATTGCATTCATTCGGGGGAATAGACAGGTTTTGGAGAAGAAATTTTGGGGGAGAGCTTGTGCTTTCAATTTTGGAGAATTTTTGCTTGTTGTGGTTGCTTGTTGATTTGGCATCATTGTGCATCTGGAATTTGGGTGTTGCGTGCTACGTGGTTTTGGATCTGCAGGTGGAATCAATCTTCAGAGCAATCCTAGTTTTCACATCTTCACAGGTTTTCTATTTCAGTTTCTGGCATTGGATTCGAGGTAGGCTTTGAAATCCTACAGTGAGTTTTATTATGCATCTGTCTAGCTTTCTCTGCTTGTGCAAGTTTTGGTTAATTCAATAGATAGATCTGTGCTTTATTTGAATTTTGGGTAATTAGAAAACCCTAAGTTCTATTGATTTTATGTTTTTTTTAAAATTTAGCATAGTATCGTTACTCTGGCAAAATTTTGTTAAAAGATTGTTTATAGGTTTCCTACAAAATGAATTATTAGATTTGGCCTATAGTTTAACCATAGGGTTTGAGTTAAAATTATTCCTTGGAAGAGAAAATCAATATTAGAAAAAAAAAAACCAATTTGGGTAGGAAACATCATGTTGGTAAATTAAGATTACTTTCTGGAAATTGACACAGTCAAAAAATAATACACCAGTAAAAAAATATTACATTAGTATAAATAAGCATTTGCTTGGAGGAAAAAGAACAAAAGAAGAATGAGACAAATTAGAATGGGAAACTATTAAAAAAAATATTTGCTTACCTTTCTGGAAAAATGTTGCACAGGCTTTTTGGGATATTGATGCTTTCAAAAAGAATATTCACTGTAAAAAAAGAAATGCTATGCCTAAATATGTATTAGTTGTTATTTAAAAAAAAAATACTTCTCTTTATATATATTTCCATTTTTTGAAATTTACTAAATAAATAAAATAAAAAGCATGTGATAATGCAATTGAAAGAAGTGGTTGTTTGTTTTAGAAATTAAAATATATCAAAAAAATAATTAAAAATTTATTTGTTTTGGTGGGAGCACGGGATACTACTCGTACCCCCCCTTACCCTTTCTCCACGCGCAGACAGTGGGGCGTGTGCAACCCTTGATGGGACTGCAGCACGGTCCCATAGGACCTGCCATGTGCAACCCTATTAGGACTGGCATGGCAGCGCCCCTATGGGAGCTGCCGCAGGTGTTGGGAGGGGTGTCATGGGCCCCCCCACACCTTTAATTTTATTTTAACTTTTATTTATTATTTTTAATTTATATAAATTTATTAATTTGTTTGTTGTTTTTTTTGTTATTAATAAATTAGGAATTTTAAATGTTAGTATATTAAGTTAGTTTATTTTAGACTTTAATTTATTAAGTGGTTTAATTAATTTTAGTAAATATTCAATTTAATATTTGTTTGTTATTTAATTTAATTTAATTTAAATATTTGTATAATAATGTAATTAGGATTTATTTTAAAGTTTAGTGTTAATTGAATTAAACTAAATTAATTTAAAATTTAGTTTTGATTAATGTGTTTTGTTTTTTTTTGTTTTTTTTTTATCGGTAAAAGGCCGAAGCCCTAGACATTTTTTATTAATATAAATAGTTATATTACAATGTGACCCCACTCACCGCAGGCGCTAGTAGGAAAGAGCAGGGTTGAGAAAACCTCCAGCCTTGCCCGGGACCATAGGTCCTGACCTTATACAAAAATTTACATGGGCATACCCACGACTCGACAATTGTGGAGATTTGTTAAAATACAAATTTTCCGTAGGCATACCCATGGCTTGATACCTATCGAGATTTGTACATATTTTACGTAGGCATACCCACGTCCCGAAAAAACTCTAGATTGCTTTTTTTAAAATCATGAATTATACATAGAATGGCGATTAGACAAGGATTACATCATTTGTACAATTGAAGCAGAGTTTTTGATCCTCCTACTATGTCAAGTATATGTGTTGAACATCTGAATGATAGTCCTTCCTGAAAAAAACAAGACAAAATTCCTCCGAGACCAAGGTTAACCTGCATCAAGATAAAAATTCTACATCTCGGCTACATAACCTATCTAAGAATATTTGATATTGACTATGAAGCCTGTAGTTAAACACTTTTATTATTGACAATATAATACTAGAAACAAATACTCTTGTGATTAAAAATCCTTACCGCTAAAGATTAACAATTCCTGCCATGAGAGTTTTAACATTTTAGGCATATTTACAGCAGAACTAAATATACTCCTCAGTACTATACTAGTGCTCTGACTAATTTCAAGTCATACCTAGTTAACTATCAGAAAGAAGATAATAGCAGAGTTTCATTATGGGCCTCTAATATTTACATCATTCAGAAAAAGCTGCAATGATTTCCAATCTCCTCAAATTGTAAGGCAAAAAATAATTAGTTTGAACATATGGTTATATATATATATGTAGATTATATATATATATAACCATGTGTTCATACCCTTACCGGATCTGTGAGATCTTCCGAGGCTTATCCAATATATAAATATATATTTGCAAAGCTCTATATATTAATATATGTATACTGTCATCAGTATACCTATATTTATGACTCTTATATATAAAAGTAATAGGAAAGAGAAGAACGTCCAGTACCTTAAGCCAAACATACTCTGAGCCCTGTTAGTTATTATATATAAGCCATTTTGAAATACTCATAGTAGGAAGCTAGAATTTATATATAAATATATATATACAAACACCCGTATATATATATATATTTATATATACCATAAAAACATATGTCCCTATCTCTTGATACTACATTCTCAATTAAGGAAATGATTCAATTGCAGGGTGCCCATTAAAGCAAGTAATAACTTTATTTGTTGCTCAATACATCCCTAGTTCTTATCATACATGTATCCTGTGTTGAATGTTCCAACTTAATTTTAAATTTCCTAGCTGAATTATTTCCTCTTTTAGATTGTTTTCTGGAGGTGATCAAATGTATATAAATATAGATATACTGTTATCAACATATCTATATTTATATATATTAAACTATAAAAGGTAATAGGGTTGAAGACTTCCTGATTCTGATCTTGTAAATCATTATATCTTAGCTTTAGGCATCAGTATATATATCTATATATACTATTACTAGTATATATATATCTATATACCTAATATATACTCTGACTTTAGGATCCTTTAACTTAATATAGGAATACCAATTGTGACTAGGTTCCACACTGTATTCTCAAATGCATGCAATTTTACTAACTGTGCCTCATCTTCTGCAACACGAAATGCTTCCCTGAGTAAAAACAATGCTTAGAAGACCTTGCTAGCTTAAAGTAAGATAAGATGGTATATACATACGTTTATATATACATATATATAATGTGCATATATATAAGCGTATGTACATACCATTATCCTATCTGAGGACATCATTAATATAGCACTTAGCAAGGTTTGTTAAGAAGAATATGAATATATGTATATACCTATACATATATTCATATACTCTTACCCATGTCTAGCTATGTAGAAAAATAGTAAAAGTATCCATTGACCCCCTTCCCAGGGGCATTGCCTTGGGGATTTTATTAACTCCTTACAGTGACATAATTAACATGACTTAGTTCATATAATGATAACAAATTAGCTATGAATACCTTCATGTCAAAGGGAATCCAATCATGATTATCATTTCCAAGTATTTTCTCTAAGAGTGTATAATAATGTCAACCATGTATTATGGAGACACCCTTTAATCTGCTATTGTGAAAGTACTGTTGCCCAAAATTTCCCATTCATTCCCTTTTTGGCCGCATCCTGTTTGTTCCAAGAAATGCTCAAGTGTCAAAACCCTCTGTGTTTTTTGCCTTTTGGCCCAAAAACCCAGTGTGTTTTCGACCTTCTCTCTAAAGGCTCAGGATGTTTTTGACTTTCAGTCCAAAAATTCTCTGTGTTTTCGACCTCCAGTTTGAAAACCCTCTGTGTTTTTGACCTTCAAGTGCACAACTCCGACCAAGTAGGTCCCAGTTCCTCATAGTCGTGCAAGTGCAGTGGAGATCTGACAGCTGTCGCATAATCTCATGGAATCTTTCGAGCCCATGAGATCATGCAACAACGGTCAGATTAGAATCTCAGTGGGTCTATGTTTTTTGAGTGAGGTGGCATATTTCCTAAGCGTGCTATCGCGACCAGGTGGGTCCCAGTTTCTAACGTCACCGCGGGGCCAGTCAACAATCAAGCAAATAACAAGCCACCAGCGGTCAGTGGTTAACATCTTACGATTGGTTGCATGATCACATGGGCTCTTCCGAGCCCATGTGACCATGCGACAAACCATTAGCGATCACAGTTAAGGTAGTTCACAACAGTTTCTGTGGTGGGGTTTCATACTTGTTGCATGATCGCATGTGGCTTCCTAAGCGCATGCGACCATGCGACAAGCCTCTAGCGGTCAGCAGGGACTTTGACTCCGGTGGTGGGTCCGTGGACAGTGATGTATCCATTTGGATTGAGGTGGCGAAGGTTCTAGCGGGCCTGGGTGTCTATGTGGCAGCAAGGTGAGATCTCAAAGGCTTGTCACATGATCGCATGAAGCCTTTCAGGCTCATGCGATCATGCAACCGTTGACTTTTTCAAATGCAGTACGACCTATTTTTCATGACTTCCAGGTAGGGTATTGTAAGGTTATGGTCTACACAGTAAACCATCTTTTCCAGCCCTTCTAAGTGCTCCTTAGTGAAAACTTCTTTAGCCACCTTAATAATATCTTCTTTGCTTTTGCCAGCAAAGATGGATAGGGCAATGAATTGCCCTATCACTTCTCCATTTGTTCTATAAGAATAAAGATTGTTGAAGAATTGATCTCCAATGGACTTTTCCACCGCCCTTCTGGTGGAATCCAGCATAGGATTTAGCATTTGATTCCACCTTTCTGGATAAATGCAACCTCTGAAAGCCATTGCTCGGTCACTCTTAATGTAGTAGGTGCTGAGTCTAGTGTCCATGTTTCCTCTATGAAACTATAAACAATAAAAATTTTTATAAACAACCGTTATTCGGTTATTCTGGACTTTTCCAGAAAAGACTCCTTCCCTTGTTCGAGATCCTTCTAGACTTCACTCAAATAAGTGGGGTGGTATTTCTCTTTGCATAATACCCTTTTCCTTTGTTACTTTCAGTCCAAAAATTCTCTGTGTTTTTGACTTTCAGTTTGAAAACCCTCTGTGTTTTCGACCTTCAAGTGCGCAACTCCAACCAGGCGGGTCCCAGTTCCTCATAGTCGTGCAAGTGCAGTGGAGATCCGACGGCTGTCGCATAATCTCATGGAATCTTTCAAGCCCATGAGATCATGCGACAATAGTCGGATTAGAATCTCAGTGGGTCTGCATTTTTTGAGTGAGGTGGCATATTTCCTAAGCGCGCTATCGCAACCAGGTGGGTCCCAATTTTTAACGTCACCGCGGGGCCAGTCAGCAGTCAAGCAAACAACAAGCCGCCAGCAGTCAGTGGTTAACATCTTACGGTTGGTCGCATGATCGCATGGGCTCTTTCGAGCCCATGCGACCATGCGACAAACCGTCAGTGGTCACAGTTAAGGCAGTTCACAATGGTTTCGGTGGTGTGGTTTCATGCTTGTCGCATGATCACATGTGGCTTCCCAAGCACATGCGACCATGTGACAAGCCTCTAGTGGTCAGCAGGGACTATGACTCTGGCGGTGGGTCCGTGGACGGTGATGTATCCATTTGGACTGAGGTAAATGCATAGGATTCAGCATTTGATTCCACCTTTCTGGATAAATGCAACCTTGAAAGCCATTGCTCGGTCACTCTTAATGTAGTAGGTGCTGAGTCTAGTGTCCATGTTTCCTCTATGAAACTATAAACAATAAAATTTTTTATAAACAGTCATTGTTCGGTTATTCTGGACTTTTCCAGAAGACTCCTTCCCTTGTTCGAGATCCTTCCAGACTTCACTCAAATAAGTGGGGTGGTATTTCTCTTTGCATAATACCCTTTTCCTTTGTTACTTGGAGCCTAGAGGCTACAAGCTAACATTTCGCATTCCCTGAATAACTTGATGGCATTCACACCCGTGAACTGTCATCAGTATTTATGAATCCAATACTTACTCTTGAAACAATATCTTCTTGCCTAGACGCTATTTATCTGGTTGGAAATTTCCTATTAGTGAGTCCTAATGAAATGATCTCTAATCAATGACCGTACAAAGATATAGGAGCATCTGCTATACAACATGAAGCTATATCTTCTTATATCGAACTGAAACATAAAACATCTCCTACATGGAGAGTGTCAAACTTTGATATTATGCTTACAGAAATACATGCTTATCTATCATTATTATCATTGGCAAAATCCCGCTAATGATGATAATGATAACTTCCCCAAGCAAACATACAAGTAATGCACTAAGCTTCTAGCTTCGGCTATTATTCAATAAGTAATCACTAGTTGAAATGATAACAAGGAGAAAAAGGATTAATTTCTGATTCCCTACCGGTTCATGATGAGCTCACGAGTATAAGAGATGATGATCCAAATTTATGCCTTGCTGGTAGTTTTTCACCATGGAACGGGAAAACTGAGTGCATTTAATTATTATTATATTTGCAAGTGCTCTGCTATTTATTATGCTACCTATAAAAAAGGCTGCAAACACTCAATACCTGATGCACACCTCTGAATAAAAAGGCACACTATGTACATAATATAAACCAAGTTTGTAGGTACCTACATCCCTTACTCTAATACCCCGACCCATCCCTATCCTCCTTTCTTAGCTAAGTTTTACAGGTAATAATTTTTAGTTGCTTGGGGCTCTTCAAGCAAGGCCGCTAATACTAGTATCTACCTATAGCCAAATTTAATGTCTTTGGGCTAAATGACCTCCTATAATTTGTACTAATCTCCCTATAACTACTACAAACCTATTGTTTAGTAGAAATTCATATTAATTGGAATGTTACTGCATCTGTGTTAAAACCAAAAAATTTTGTTAGAATATAAGCCTATGTTGATTATTAGATATACAGATCCATAATTGTAACTCTGTTGGCTCCTAGATTGGATAGCTTATCTACCTCTGTATTACCCTATCTATATGTGTGTCTTATTTCATACTTCGGGATCCCCTTGATAACTTGGTTAATCTCTTCTATTTTCAAGTTAAGGGACCAATTGGGAGTTTTGTTGTTTCGAATGGCATTGATGATAATTTGTGAATCTCCTTCGATAACTACTTTGGATAAGCTGATCCTCCTACACAATTTTAAACCTTCTAAGGCCGCTACGCATTCTGCCATGTTATTCATGGAAGGATTTATAGGATTGGAGAGCTTAGCAATGGCTTTTGACTTCCAATTGTGAATAATCCCCCCAATACCTGCTACCCCGGGGTTACCTCTAGAAGCTTCGTCAAAGTTAAGTTTATACCATCCCTCTCTCGGAGGGATCCATTTGCAAGAAACTCAGTCAGCCTTCACTTTGGGTCCCCCTTTGCCATATAGGGGAGGAATATCTAATTTTGGCCATTTTTCTCTGATTTTGTTATCCCAATTCTTGAATGCCTCTTCATAGCTTAGCTTGTTTCTGAGATTAATATTGATATTTTCTACTATTGATGCTTCTATTTTATTTGTGATTGAACTCCATGGTAATTTTTGACCTATGAAAATCCTCCTATTTCTTTCTTTCCATAATTCCTAGGCAACTATTGCCGAGGAGATGGTCCATATATTCTTATATAGATTATCTTTATAAAGTGATGGCCATGCTTTAAGGTTACTTAATAGATCAACGTGGAGAGCAGACTTCTAGCCTAAACATTGATGAAGCCAATTCCAGTAGTTTTGGGCATATGGGCAGTTGAGGAGGATGTGATTAACATCCTCAGATTGACTCTCACACATGGGGCATCTGGACGACCCTTCAAAACCCAATTTCTTAAATCTGTCTGCTGTCAAAATTTTATTTTGCAAGGAAGCCCATAGAAACATACCCACTTTTGGGAGGCCAAATTTATTCCAGCAAAGGTTCAGAGGGATATCTATATCATCCATCTTCTATTCTCAGATAATGGTATTGTAGCCCTCCTTTACAGAATAGTTACCATTTTTTGATCCTGCCCAAATCAGTCTGTCTAATCTATTTTTAAGTACAACTTCTCTCTTTTCCATTATTGACATAAATTTCTTCTTCTCCTGCCATACAGAGTCAATTTCTTCTAAATTGCTCCATTTATTACTCTCTTACATATATAATCCTTGAGAAAGACGCCTTTGACTCTTTTACATTCTTCCATAAACTCCATGGAAAAACCCAAATTGCTAAGGGGAGTGAGACCTGCCCACGAATCCTCCCAAAAAAGAACTTGATCCCCTACACCTACATCCCACGATAAATAGTTATTAATAATTCCTCTGCATTCTTTGATGAAATTCCATATCCTGGATCCTTTGACATGTGTGGAGGACCTGAAGATGTTGATGGGATCCGCATCAAGAATGTATTTCTGTAATAATATCGACACCCATTTACATCTAGGTTCCTTATACATTCTCCATATAAGTTTAGCTCCCAGGGCTTGGTTTTGCCATAGAAGGTTTTTAATGCCGAGGCCTCCCTTAGAAATAGGTTTACATAAGGTATCCCATTTTATTAGGGCAAGTTTTTTGTCTTCTGATGGGCCTTGCCAATAAAATTCTCTAAACATTTTATCTAGGTTCTTTTTAATATTTATTGGTAAAGGGAGAATTGACATCTGGTACGTGGGTATGGCCAAAAGGACCGACTTGATCATAGTTGTTTAACCTGCCTTTGTTAGCCATCTTCCTTTCCATGAGCTCTTCTTATTTTGGACTTTGGTAATCACTTGTTGCCATAGTTTGGAAGATAGGAGACCTTTATCCAGGTCAATGCCCAAATACTTACATGGAAACTTGCCAATTTTATAACCCGTCAACTTACAAATCTCTCTTTCTACTCTCGGTGAGGTATTAATGAAGAAAATTTCTGATTTAGTGGGGTTAACCTGCTGCCCTGAGGCTTTCATGTAAATAGTTAGGATATCTTTAAATGCTTTAGCTTCTTGATAGTTGGCTTGACCAGGTAGAATTGTATCATCTGCAAACTGTTGGTGTGTGATATTTGGAATGTTTTTAGCGACCTGTAGACTTGAGATCTTTCCTTCCAAATGTCTCTTTGTTATAGATCTTCCCAAAGCTTCTACCATGATTACATATAGAAAGGGGGACATTGGGTCCCCTTGCCTAATGCCTCTCAAGATACTAAAGAAGCCTTCCAGAGTGCCATTAATTATAACCGATATCTTAGGGGTTGAAATACAATTAAAAATAAGATTGACCCATTGCTTAGAGAAACCGAAAGCTTCCATGCATTTGCAAAGGAATCTCCATTCTACTTTGTCATATGCTTTTTGAATGTCTATTTTCATAAACATACTTGGTACCTTTGTCATTTGAGCAGTATGGACTAATTCTTGTGCTATAATTATTCCATCCAGGATCAATCTATTTGCTACAAAACCTGTCTGTTCTTCAGAAATTATATTGGGCAACAGTGTTTTCAGTCTATTTGCTAAGCATTTAGAGAGGATCTTATATATTGTGTTACAGAGGGATATTGGCCTGAAATCCCCAGGATCCACACTTTCATTTTTCTTTGGGATTAAAGCAAAAAAGGTGTTATTGATTTCACTTAGCAGGGACCCCGCGTTCCTGGTAGCTTCCACTGCTTGCCATACCTCTTCCCCAATAAAATGCCAACACTTCTGGAAAAAACCTGCTTGAAAACCATCCGGACCCAGCACTTTATTCAGGTGAAGTTGGAATACTGCCACTCTGACTTCTTCGAGGGATAACTTATTATTTAACATTTTATTATCGAGCTTCGTAATCAGTTTAGGAATGGCTTTAAGCATTTCATTTTGTGTTGAAAGGTCAGATGCTTTTGCACCATTGAGAAGGGTATGATAGAAGTTCGTAATCACACTCGATATCTACTTAGGGTCCTCATTTATAAGCCCATCACAGGACTTAATTTTAGCTATTCTGTTGATGCTTCTATTACACTTAGTGGTGTTATGAAATTTTTTTGTATTGCTGTCTCCTTCTTTTAACCAAGACTCCCTAGATATTTGTCTCCAAAAAATTTCTTCTTTAAGAAGAATATCATTTTACTTAGCCATTAATTCCTTTTCTCTATGATAGCTTAGTTCGTCCATACCTTGTTCTATAACTAAATTGTCAAGGTCAGCTATTTCTTGCTCCAACTGATCCTTTTCTTCGAAGATATTATTAAAATTGTTCTTATTCCATTCTAATGCTTTATGTTTAATCATTTTTAATTTTGCTGTTAAACAATACATTTTAGATCCTTTTATTGAAATTTATTTCCACCATTCCTCCAAGAGATTTATAAACTCTGGGTTTTGGAACCACATAAACTCAAATTTGAAAGGACTTCTAGCTGGTTTGGAATCCTCTATAATAGTGAGCCTAACCGGAAAATGATCTGATCCTGCCTCTGACAGAATCTTCGCACTATACAATAAGTTACAGATTCCATCATTCATCTTAACGAAGAATCTATCTAATTTTTCTGCTATATGGCTAAAACCTGCTCTTCTATTGTTCCAAGTGTAAATGCCATTGTTTGTGTTTATGCTAATTAGATTATTGTCCGATGTCCATTTACTGAAATCCTTATGAGCTTGTGATATATATTGAGAACCCCCATATTTCTCTTCTGTATCTAAAATAGCATTAAAATACCCTCCAATAAAGAAGAGGGATTCTGAATTTACAGATAAAAAGAGGTGGATTTCCTGCCAGACTCTCCTCTTATCCTGATTAGGTATGGGGCCATATACGTTAATTAAGTTGAATTTTAAATTAGACTTTAGACTTTTAATTTCTAGAGCCAACCAATTACTATTATGGGATAAAGGTGTGGCTGCTAACTTCCTAGGATCCCATAATACTGCTAACCCTCCGGAAGTACCTATTGAGGTCGCATACTCTGCTTTCCATATGCCTAATTTTTTGTTGAACTTGGAGCTTTCAACTTTATTAAGTTTAGTTTCCTGTAATAAAATAATTTCGGAGTCAAAATTTTTAAGGTATCTTTTAATTAATCTCTTATTATTAGGGGCATTTAGTCCCCTAATATTCCATGTAGTGACTTTCATTGTTCATGGGGAAGGCACTTCCCCTTCCCTGTGTTCAGAATATCGGCTAATTTCTTTTGATTACCTGAATTTCCATCTATGGTTCTGAGTTCAACAGCTGATTTTCTCCCTCTTTTCTTTTTGATTCTATTAATATTTGGTGTATTAAGGCATCCTCTATTCATTGCTATTCCCAAATGTCTATTTTCATTAGTTATGCCAAAGAGGCCTTCTATGGAATCTTTAACCATTGACATGTTTCCCACTATACTGATGATCTTGTCCTGCTGCCCTGCACTCACTTGTTCTGGTTCCGTTTGTATATTGATCTCATTGTTATCTATAATCTCTTTACCATAGATCTCAATTACCTCATCTGGATTCTTTGGTATTATCACATTAAGGGATTCTATTTCTATCGGGATTGCTATTTCTGGTTCCTTCCCCTTGTGCAGTGATTTGGTATCATTTATATTGCAACAGAGAACCTCTTTATTGGTTCCCTCATTTCTTGAGCCTTCATTTTGAATAGAAATAGGGTCCTTTTTTGGACTCTGTCTTTCTTCACCTTTATCCTTTGTGTTTATGTCATAGTCTCCTAGGAGCCTATCACCACTTTGATCAGGGGTTTTTAATAGTTGTATTGTTTCATTATTCTCCTTCTCTGCCTGAACTAAAGTTGCATTGCTGATATATCTAATTAATGTTTCTCTTTGGTAATTTAGTTCCTCCAGATCAAAAATTTCATCCTTGAACATTTTCATAAGATCCTCTACAAGAGATTCTCCTAGGCACTTTATAATTTGGTCTACTTCCTCATTACATTTTTCTTTAGGATCCCTATCTGCTGTTGTAGATGAGCCCTCTGGGTTCACCGATTGATCTGCTAATAAATCTGTATCATCTTTGACAGTCTTGCTTTCTATCTCTATCTGTTTTGTTTCCAAAAATAGAATACCCTTTGCATTTGGGTTGGGCATACTGTTATCAGCTAAGTTCCCCATTTCCAAATTAAGAACTGGATTTCTATTGTCCTCCTTCTGCATTGCTTTATGAAGAGAGGGGGAAACTATTGCCTTTTCCTCTCCTTCTAAGGGGCAAATTCCTGTATCCTTAATCTCCTATGGAAGGTTGTTTATCAATTTGCCCTGATCTTCCCCTAAAGTTCTAGGCTCAAATTGAGATATAGGTCTATTTGCATTATATTCTTTAGGTCCCTTTATATTGAAACCTCCCTTGCCCTTACAGAAGTGGATTTCATAATCATTGCTAAACCGATTTAATGGATTAGTGCTTGCTTGTTCTATATTGGTGGCTTTGTTAATTTCCATATAATCTTCTAAGATAATTGGGTTAACAATAATAGAGTTAGAATTGAAACTTAATTGTATAGGAGAGATATATTTTTGGTGGTAATCCAATTCTACAATGATTATCTGATCTACATGCATGTTTGTTGTTTCAGCCATTCTAATAAATCTACCAATCTTATTTCCTATATTGCAGAAAATATCCTGACTAGACAATTCCAATGGTACATTCTTAATGGTTACAGCTTTTTCAACTTTAAAATTCTTCAGATACATGGGATTGAATAGAGGGATCCAATCAAACAAAACAAAAGGAGTACTTCTAAATTTAAGACACTTTTTTCTTTTAATGCTATTTTTAATATCTATATTATTGCAATCAATATACATGAAATTTTCCATGAGTCGAGAAATACTTACCTCTCTAGGAAGTAGTGATGTCAGCTCTGTAACTAAGACATTGATAGGAACCCCTGTACCTTTCCATATGCAGATTAAGCCTATTTCTGCAAGGTATTTCTACTTTTGGACAACAGCATCACTATCTAGGATGAGATTATCATAGTGCATACCAACCTTTGAGATGCCTTTATTCAGATCCTTACCGCGCCTATGGGGAGGCGTATATGTGAGATTCTGGTGATTATTATTTTGCAAAATAGAGTATTGCCCATGTTGCTTACAATCAGATAGAGTGGGCCTTGCTAATCTTTTGCAATGTGGAGGGCTATAGATTTTGGTAGTTGCAATGTTCCTCCAATCCCCCGCAAAGAAGGAAGGATTTTTGGCTATAATAGGGTAGGGTTTTCTTTGCTTAGGCTATGCTATCACATCTTTCTTGCTCTGATGTGCTAGCACCCTATGCATTTGAACCCTAATTTCCTTAACTATCATAACTCCCTTCCTTTTATGCGGGGGCGAGTAAATGCCAGGTAAGTTTTCCTTCTTACTTAGTAAATCAAACGCATTCCTTAATGGTAAACTATTATCAATGTGAGCCGAAGTAGAAACCCTAACCTTATTCTTCCTTTTAACTGAATGCCATGCCCAATTTTGATCTATGAAGCACCCCGAGGTCGCCTGTGCTGTAACTTTTCCTTCCCCTGAACCTGACTGGGGTATATTGGCATTATGATCTGAATTAATTCCAGATTCATGAATACTAGCGTACCCACTGCTAAGCTTGGCCCTTAACGCATACTTGGTTTTTGCAAACATATCAAGCTTCCTATCCAGAGATTGAACTGTAAAAATGTTAAATGTAGGTTCATTGTTCTGCCCTAATTTCTTAAAGCCAGTCGAAGCCTCTACTAAGGAACTAAAGTTCTTTTCTTCAATCCCTCTTTCTTTTAGAGAAGATTCGGCCATGCTTTTCTCCTTCTACTTAACAATGAAACCCTTTAAGTGTTCATAATCTGATCGATACGATCTTTGGTCTGGTTCCCTACATTCCAACATTTTGTGCCCATATAACAAGCAATTGAAACAATAACCAGTAAAAACCTTGGCATCTCTATGTTCCGAGCTAGTGTTCGCATGAAAGCCAACCTCAGGGGAAGAAGATGGAAGCAAGACACCCTACTTTCTTGCCTCCTCTTTCTGATGGAAAAGGAGCCCTTTTCTAATCTATCGCTGCTGCAGAAAAGACTTTCATTGAATTCGTATTTTCTTCACATCTCGCAGTTCATAATTATTTTTTGGCAACAAAAACTGATTAATGTTCAATTAGACATGATATTTTATTTATATAAATATATATAATATATGTTTATATATTTTTTTGAAGGTTTTAATTATTTAATTAGATATAATGCATAAAGAACATATTTATTTTGAAATTCATTGGAGAATTATGTGTAACTACTAAAACTAGGCTTTTTATTCAGTCGAAATTCTTAGAATGATTATAGGGAATATTCTTATGATTATTGTATTATTTTATGATTATGTTAAGTTTCTCATAGCAATTATTGTGTTTCTTCTTTTGGAATTAATTATGATGAATGTGGAAATTAATGGGCTACGGTTCAATTTTTAGTTCTTTATGGCGTGAGTGTTGTATTCTTCGTGCTTGATGTGTCTTCTTATGCAATTGTATGGGCTATCGGGCACTAGAAGACCTAGGGGGAAGACAGAGGCCGGGGTTTGTGTTAGTTGTTCTTGTTTTCAGTATTATGTTTGGATGTATGTGTGAGATCTGATTATACCCTGACTTGACCATATGGGCTCATGATGTTTTGTTTTTTGCTTTTGGTACCTTTGTAATCATTTCTAGTTCTTGTATGTGAAACTAGATTTGGGATTACCTAGTTGTGTACCTGATTTGATCTATGTGAAATCTATGAGCCTAGGGTAGTTTACCTAGATATGTAGTAGGAGGTGGCTTGCAATAAGTGTCGGGGCCCACAAGTGGCTGCCAGGATCACTTATTGTTAAGTATCTATAATCAAGTGATAACATAATATAACATTGAGAGATTTTAAAATGAACCTAACAAGATATGTTTCCTCGCCTTGGCTTAGTGCTAGTACAGACTAAGGTGGGAATGGAGAAGATGACTAGCCACCTTTTATGGCATGAGTTGGCATAGTTGATGGCTTCATCTGTACGAGAGGTCATTGACACCATGTATGGTCACTTGGGTGTCGGGATCCAGAGAGATTACCAAGACAAAACTCAAGGCTTAGACGTACATGATGACACCTTCCTATGCATAGTCTAGTTATCCTACATGTGTCGATTGCCTCTGGATTAGTGAGTCTTTCATTTCATTATACTTACTCACCTTGAGTAGAGAGCTTTCAGGATCCTTTCCTTAGCTTGATTTGTTTGATGTTTGTTATCCGAGTGGGATCTATTGTTATCTCCTCAACACGGTGGGAGTGAACCATTTAGGTTCACGAGGTCGGGTGGTAGTGATTCTTTTACCATTTGAGATTTCGACATTCTTGTACGGGTGCTAGATGATCCCTGTAGCAGTTGTTCCTTCTTGATCTTCGTTGTTGGAGTTGCATTCTTATCTCTTCTTCTTCTTCTTCTTCTTTGTGATCATGTATCTTTGTATCAGTTATTTAGAGATATCATGTTGTACTTCTTTTTGGTTATTGTATTACATACCCTGCGACATGTATAGTGGATGTAGGTTATTATGGATACCTTATGGTACCAGTTGTATTTATGATATCTTATTTGTGGTGCTGCATTTATCCTTCATTTGTTTATATGAGTTTTGTAATTGTACCTAATCTTTCTTTTAATTAATTAATGTTAACGTAATCTGCGTCAAGGAACCCTTGAGAGTTGTAACATGTGTTGGTTATTGTATTAATGTGAGTAAATGGTAGTTGCTTCCACATTGATGTTTATCTTGTATGTTAACTTTTTAAAAAAATTATTCTGCAAACTTAGATGCATGTTTAGGTTAAGTTCTTTTGGGTTCCCTGGCGGGGCATTACAAGCCGCATTGAATGCTTGTCAGTTCAACTGAAAGGTCGAGGACGTCAGCGTTCGCTCAGTTGCAAAGCCCTCTTTTTTCATAACGATGATCTATAAAAGTCTTTAATTTGTAATATATATCACATTGCTATTATATTATTTACATTAGTATAATTTAAATAATATGTTTTGAATTATTACTTATTATATTATTATATAATTATACAATATACACCTACTAGAAAGATAAATAATTATTAATGATATTATAATATAATTATACAATAATTAATATATATTTCTAGATCTATATTGTAAAAAGTACATGTCTGCAAAAAGAGCTCATATCGCTCAAAGTTTTTGGCCAATCAAACAACAAAAAATTAATTTTCTAATATGTTTTGCTAAAAAAATAGCATGTATACTTTAGGTAAGATAAATATTTTTCACATATGAAAATTTTACTGACATCTAATTTGCTAAACTTAAAACTTATAATCACTACTTAAATTATATTGTTTCATATAGTTTTATTGCCTATAGTAGTGGCCAACCTCCTTCTTGGACCGACCCATTTATGGGAATAGAAGGATGTATTTAAATATCAATCCTATGAGGAACTAACCCTTGAAGTGGTGTGCCCAATTTTGGTGGCTGACCCCCCAAGTTTGAGTGCCCACTTTGGGAAATGCAAATAAAAATCGATAAAAAAATATATTGCTTCTTTCCTTAGCCAACCTTGTTGGAGAGATGGAACTATTTAAATAAGAGATCAATTGGAGATTATTTGATCAAGCAATTCATTGAATACAACTCCCATTCAAGGAAGATTTGGGCACAATTTAGAATATATCAAAGGAGGATATGCAAGGAATTTATTTCAGATTTTGTGAGCAAATTGTTTTACATTTTGAGAATAAGTTGTTGAAGGATATGAGTAGATTCTCAGTAGAACTATTGTATACCTATTATGTGGAATAAATTGAAGGTTATGGGTAGATTTGGACAAGGTTAAGAGTAGCTTTTGTGAAGATGTTTTAGATCAAAAGTTTGCATATCTTTATTTTAATTTTAACGTTGGTGCCTTCTATTCTAAAAGGACATGAGGTTGGTGCCTCTTATTGAAAGAGATTGGTGTCTCTTATTGGATTGTTATTTAATTGTAGGGGATTAGTGTCTCATTTGGGTCAGTGCCTATGTAGATTGTAAGAATTTTCTACTATAAAAATATTTTTCCATTGTCTTTTCCCACAAAGGTTTCCAAGTAAATCATGGATGCATATTATGTTTTCAATTTTTAAATCGTGTTTGTATGGATACTTTCAATTGCTGCATTATAGTTTCTAAATTTTTAAATAAATAAACAGTTTGTCTTATACTAATCACCTCCCCTTTTTTGTATAAGTGTGCATTCCTTCATTGGTATCTTGGTACTTGATCCCTTGTTGCAATATTGAAAGCTACAAACTAAGTGTATTTTTGTTCTTTATATTTACTATTGTGAGTGAGTGGATTAACTTGTTAGTTCTAATCTATACAATTTTCTTTTGAAGGAAATTGACCCTGAGGAGCTATTACACTCTTTAAAGAGGCCTTGAATAAGAGTTTCCAAAGATTTAGTATCAAGATACATTGATTATAAAGGACCTCTTTGATATTCATCCTTTAAATTCTGAAGGATCCACTCAAGGAGCTAAGGTAGAGGGTTGGCTATTGGTTCTTTATTGATGCTTTATCGCACAACATTATGAGAGAAACACAAAGGCTAATTTATCCATTATGTAACATAATGTGCATGCTTCCACTTAGTCAGATTGGGAGTAGAAGAGGAATTTAGACATCTCCATTATCACTTGGGAGAATTTTTTATAGAGATTCCATCCTCATTACCTTTCTGAGCACTTCATGCAACACTCTGTATATGAGTTTCATAAACTCAAACATCTTTGGATGATGGTAGCTTAGCATGAGAACAATTTATTTGAGATAAACAATATATAAATTTTTTAGATGATGAAAAGTTACTTTTGAGCAAGTTTGTGAGGGGTTTGAATTCTTAAATTATGGGTGTAGAACATATGACAGTATTTTTTATGTTGGAGGTGGCTATGGAGCAGCTAATGTTGGTAGATAAGAATGCGGTTAGAGGCCACATGAGTTAGTTTAGTTCATAGCTACTGGAACCTTATTATGTAAGGCCTAGCATTTGGATATTTCAACCCTAACCCAATGAGAGTTTTAAGACTTTCTTGACACCATCTAGGATTCCCCAATAGTAGTAACCTCAAAATTAATAGGGTCAATAGAGTGGCCAAAAATTGTAAGGAAAGTCACATGCAGTGTGTCAATGAGAATAGTTTCTAATATAAGTTAGGGGTGGCTAGCCTCATCCTAGCTTCTTGAGTTTTTAACAATCAAGAAAAAATATATTCATATAGCCTTAGGTGTTATGATCATGTTTCATTTGTTGTCAAGAGGGCCACATTTTTAGACAGTCAACAAAAATTAGTGGCAACTAGTGATTATGGTGCCATAAGGCTAGAGAAGATAGTTGGATATGTTGGTAGTTCTCATAGAATATTTACAATGATGGATAAATTATGGGTTGACCATTCAGATACAATGGTTAATAATTTACGTATGGTTGATGACCTGCACATTTCTATCTTATTTGATTTAGAAGCTTTTAAAATTTGTTATCCATAATGGTTTATATGTAGGCTAGTGAGAGTAAGGAAGGACATTAATTGGTAGGTTGAATTATCTATTTGTGTCAATGTGGTGGAAGATCCTTTTGAAAATTATTATCAATTGGATCTTGGTACGTTCACCACACATTTGTATGTTATTTGGGTCTTATGAGATTGTCCTTGGCATGAATTATCTTGATGCTTCCATGTGAATATTAATTTTTTATAAACAATAGTAAAGCATGTTGATTATTGTGGTGATCATGTAGTGATAGTAAGAATCCAAAGGCCTACCTCTCTTCGTATGATATAAGCTATACAACAAAAATAAAATATGTGGAAGGGGTGCTTGATGTTCACTATCATGACAAGTGTTCTTCTTGAGGGAAAATGCTATGAATTTTCTATTGGCAAGAGTAACCTGGTATTGTAGTGTATGTTGGCATTGATGACAACTATATATTTTTCTCTTTACCATATGTCATATATTTTGTATACAGAAGGATTTGGTGTTGATAATCGGCTAAGTATGGAAAATAAATCAAGATATAGGTTTAAAAATCAGGAAAATTTAGACAAAGATCGAAATGTTAGATGCTACAAAGCTAGAGTATGATTGTAGACATTATATTATGTCTATCTCTATGATCACAAGTTTTTGTGATGCATTTTGGTGGAGTTGTGATTCACTGTGTATTGCAATGACAAAAAAATATGTTATGTGAGTCAGTAGCATATTGGATCGATCAATGATCCTATTGAATCATTGATCTGATCAGTTGGATAGAAGATATAGTTTAACCCAAATTCCTACATGGTACATTTTGACTTGCACAAGTTAGCATTATGTTTTGATCGTTGGTTTTTCTTGAGAAAGTACATGTCTCATATTTTCATATTGGAGTTGACCTAGTTGATGTTTTGGACTTATGATCAAGTATTTAAGATTGAGTTCCTAATGTGAAGGGTATGGATTTTCGTGTGATGGTGTGTGAGCTATATTGATGTGAAAAATGGAAGTTTATAATATTCTTGGAGCTTCATCGAAACTGTATTGGCATTATTGATGCTACTAGCCAGTATAGTTTTGGGACTATAAGTCCTTTCTATATTGTAATTTGTATATGATTGGTAAACCTGACTGAGGGATAGATCTGTATTTTGTAATTGAGTTGTAAGCTCTAGGATGTAAGCTTGAATGCATGTAATAGTGAGATATATAGGGGTAGCATCCCCACCGGGGTTTTTCCCTTAACAAGTTTTTCCTTGAAAACAAATCATGGTGTTATGATTATGTGTGTTCATATTCTATTATGTTTACTTTTTCTTGTTGGTGGATTTCAATTTTTGAATTGGTTGGGGAAATTGAAGATTAATGCTATACCAATTCACCACCCCCTCTTGGTTCTTCCTAAGTCTAACAATTGGTATCAGAGCATAGTTCCTTGGAGAAATTTTAACAACTTAAGGAAGATCCTGATGGAAGCATCTAGTAGTACTCAAAAGAAGCTTTTGAGTACTCTTGGAGATCTAGATAAATCAAATACTCACATCCTTGATCTGGAAGAAAAATTAAGAACTGCTGACAAATTCATTAACAATCTAAAAGAATAGTTAAGGCAATCCAGAGACAAAAGGAAATAACTTGTCAATTAGTTATCATAGAAAAGAAATGACTCTACATATAATGGAGAGAAAAATCCTAAAGAATATTATTTGATTGTGAAGGAAAGAGAAAACCTAAAGAATGATATGGAAGCCATGGCAATAAAAATGACTAAAGAAATAGAAGTGAAGAAGACCCTTGAGAAATCCATTCAAGCTAAAACTAAAGAATGCTACAAGATAAATGGAAAAGTTGGGCAATTGCAGATTTACGTTGAAGAATCTAAACACAATGAGAAAGATTTGGAAAGAGTTAATGAGATACTGAGAAGAGATATAGCCGAGGCCATAGAGATTCAAGAAAATTTTAGATCTAGCTCCACAAAACTTGATGAATAGATTACAAATCAAAGGTCGCATGGTGAAAAGAAAGGTTTGGGTTTTGAAAAAGGAGAATGTTCTAAAACTCTTGAAGAAAATCAAATTGATCAACCTAAGGATTCACCTAAAAGGCAAGAAATTGGGAAGACTTTCAATGGAATATGTTTCACGTGTAATAAATTTGGTCATAGGGAAAGGGAATACCGAATGAATACATCTTCTACATATTTTTTAGGATATTATTTCACCTATCACAAGTATGGTCACAATGATACTCCTATGAGTCAGTTGTATTGTCATTAGTTATATGGAAGTCTTTATGTTTGTAAAATTCATTTGGTAAGGCATAAAAGATGAGTCGGCAAGGTAAAGAAAGTAGTCGGTAAAAGGAATCAGTTAATAAGGAATTTTGGTAAAGGGAAAGCTGGTATAGACACCTAGTGAGGTATAACCGAGCACTGAGCACTGAGCACTGAGCACCGAGCACCGAGCACCGAGCACTGAGAAGAGAATCTTGTTACCAAGATAGATAAAATGTATTACCTAGTAGAGAAGGTTGACACCGGATGAGATCTAAAGACATTGAACTTGGACACCGATCAAAAAACAATTTACAAATCTCAAGGAGATCAAATAACATAACATTGGAGATTGAAATCAAATGATTACACATGATTACAAGGTGAGTTCAACCAATGATAATTAAGGATGAATATGCATTGGAAGTGTACCCAATGCTAGCACCACTTAAAGGAGAAGAATCTAGAACATCTAGCATCGCTTCAAGAAGTTGTATATAAGGAGATCAAATTGATAAGATCATTAAGGTGGTATATGCATGTGAACAGAAATTGGAGATTGCATGCATGAAGTAGATCAGAACATAAGGTGTATGAACAGTAAGGCTACTAAGTATCAGATAATTGAGGAAGAGATTTAGAATTAAGCTACTAAGCACTGAATTGGTTAGTATGATGGATACACAGTATGAGGTAATGAATGAGAATATTGAGTCTGATAAGTATTTGTTGATAAAAATTTGATAGACATTTTGTTGTTACTAATTAAGGATTAATCAGAGTTGTATAAGTCTCTTAACCAAGAAGATCTTAATAGATCTTATGTATAAATCCTTTAACAAGGTACAATTCTTAGATTAGAGTTGTGAAATCTCTTAGCGGAGTAGACTTAGAAGTATTAGAACTCTTAACAAGGTTAATACCTTTAACAAGGTAAGCTATCAAAAATAGCTAAGCATTGTAGCTCTAACTGAGCAACCTTATTCCTACAGTAGTGAAGAGTTGTGGGTGTCATCCCCATTGCAATTTGTATCCTCTAACAAGGATTTATGCGATACCAAAATTATTGTGTTATGTGATATTTATCTTATGTTTATTTATTTTCATATAATGCATGAAAAGTTTAAGTAAACTGTAAATGAATGTTGAAGAAGTTTAGAAAAGTTTAAAAGTAATTTGGAGTACTAAGTCCAAATTCATTCCTCAGACTCAACAATTGGTATTAGAGCTCAGACTCTTATTAAGGTATCCAATAACTTGTAAGAGTACTAGCTTACTTTTTGTATGAGAGCTCAAATTGTTGGTATCAGAGCATCTAGAACATCTAGCACCACTTCAAGAAGTTGTATATAAGGAGATCAAAGTGATAAGATCATTAAGGTGGCATATGCATGTGAAGAGAAATTGGAGATTACATGCATGAAGTAGATCAGAACATAAGGTGTGTGAATAGTAAGGCTACTGAGTATCAGATAATTGAGGAAGATATTTAGAATTAAGCTACCGAGTACTGAATTGGTTAGTATCCAACAATAGGTATCAGAGTTCAGACTCTTATTAAAGAGTTTAGTCACTTGAGAGGAAATATCTTAAAGGATGGAAAGCTACAATTACAAATGAATAATTGATAGTATGGAATCATAACTAAGAATGGCTAATGAGAAAATTGAAGAAATGAGTAGGAAATTGCAAAACTCAATCAACAAAAGAAAAGATCTTGCACTACAATTGAAAGATACTCAAGATCAAGTGGAGGAACTAGAAGAATAATTTGAGGGAAGCATGTCTGATGAATCTGATGCTATCATATCTAAAATGATTGAAAATAATAAGATGCTTTCTGATTAGGTGAAAACACTAAAAAGAGAACAAGAAGTACAATCAGTAAGGACGTGTGAGATCATGGAACAAAAGGGTAGACCTGAGGGTGACAAAAGGACTGTAGAAGATGAAAGAATACAAATGAATACTATAATTGATGAGAAAGATAGGGAAATCATGAGGTTGACACAAACAAACTATAATTTGACAGATCAACTTGTTATGGAAAATCAGGATGTTGCTAGGAAAGTCGGTGAGATTGCAGAATTAAGATTTGAGAATGAAAATTTGAAGAATAGTTTTAAATTTAAAAGGCTAATGAAGTCTTGAAAAGAAATAATGAAGCATTGGAGATTCTAGATGAGAAAATGAGAAATCAAAGGCAACCAAAGGATACTTCTAGACTCGGTTACAATGCAAATTGTACCACCGAGAATGATGAGTCCTCCAATCAAGAAGCCAACCGAGTCAATGCTACCAATCTACCTAAGTCCAAGAAACCTACATGTTATTATTGTGGTAAACCAGAACATACAACTAACATTTGTAGAAGCAAGAAAGGTAATCCACCAAATTCTCCTAAGTTCAAAGGTTATTGTTATAATTGCAAAAATTTTGGACATAAGGCATTTGAATGTAGAACAATAATTCCTAACAATCCAAGGAAGGAAAGATTTGATGGATATTGTAACAACTACAAGAAGTATGGTCACTAATCTAAAGAATGTAGGCCACAAAGAAGAAATGAGAAATGGGTCCCTAACTAATAGAATGTTGATAACAACCAACAAGGTCCTACAATACCATGGGATTATAATACAAGGATTTCTTGTACTACATGTGGAAGATTTGGTCACATTTCTGCAAATTGCTTTAGAATGTATGGAATGAATAACATGAAGTCATGGATAAACTTTGGAATGGCTTGTTTCCATTTCCACTGAGTTTCTCACCTAGTTAAGGACTGCAGGTACTGAAATAAGGATTCAACCGAGGAGCAACTGGGTGAAAAGACTCCAATAAATGTTGATGAAATCCAAGAACATATGAATAAGACTTGGAGAAGAAAGTCACAAGATGATGGAATAGAAATGGGAACATATGATGACACCACATCCTCTAGATCGGGTGCACCTATCTTCACTTAATCGATCAAGGTATGTATATAGGAGATGATAACTTAAAGTTTATATTAAATTGGTTCCTATATTTAGTATTATGATCCATATCAACATATATAGATCCATTTGGATGAGTATTATAAATTTATGATTTCATATGTCGATCGGTGATGTATTTAAGCTATTATGTTACATTCGTTAAAACAAAACATAGTTCAATTCAACAGTCATATACAGTTATGTAAAGAATAATTTAATGCATATTCTAGCCATTAGAAGCCCTAACCTAAAGGGAAATCTATATATAGAAGGAAAGAAAATTCATTCTTACTTTACATTCTTGCAAGCATGTTTGAGCTATTTCAGTTATGAGATCAAAGAGCTAATTCTGAGCACTCAATCAAGCATTCTGAGCACATTCAAAATCATTTAAGGTATTTACAATGTTCACTGAGTTGTTTAAAAATATTATATTTCTATTTCATTCAAACCCTAGGAATTTTTTGGAACATTATTGATATCAAATGGAACCAAAGATACAAAATCCAATCGTTGTTGAGAAGATTGACCCAGTCAATCTTAGGTACAAACTTCCTCCAGTTGTTGCTACTGAAATTGACAAAACCAAAGCCCTATCTATAATCCGCCAAGAGTAATCTTGATTGAAGATGTTTGCACCTTCATTCATTGCAAAATATAGGATATTTGTCAAGCAGAGATATATGCATCATATCAGAAGTTATGTGTTAACGTGAAATTGAAGAATGACTACATTCACCTATAGTCAAAGGGTTTGGTTCATGCAATGCATGTACTGACAGTGTTCAAACACAAATGGATCAGAATTGTCTTCATGAGTAGAATTCATAATAGGTTCATGTGGCTAGATGGACTAGTAAAAATAATAAAGGATGTTTTGCATATAGGTACTAGATTTCTGGTCAGTGATAGACCGAGAGCTTACAAACAAACTGACAAGAAAAAACTCGGTGAGATTACAAAGGCTAAATGGGACATAAGAGGTTTAAAGCTTTCTACAATTGAAGATCTTGAGCTAAAGTATGAACCAAACATCATATCTTATAGGATATTTCAATCATCCAGGGTAGACAGTGTACCCTGTGGAGCAGTGGATATTTCATACAAGATGGTAAAAATAGATATGAAAATTGACTTGTGTGAGATTCTATTGAAGCAACTTGATGACAACATGAATATAATTCATAAGGCAAAGATAAAAACTCTTAAGTATGGTCAGTTGTTGGTATGTATATTTTTCTATTTCCAAAATTCATTTCCAGCAATTGGTGAGGTCACACAGAGTGCTGAAAAACCAATAGTTTACCAAATCAGTGAGTTTATTCAAAGCATGGGTGATAACTTTAGTGTTATTATAGATGATTACTTTAATAAATTTTAGTATAGAATGCATAAAAGATCTAGGATTACACCTTGGTTAGTGGAGGAATTCAAGGATGACTTATGTTTTGAAGTAGAGACAGATGTGTGCATAATAAGGCCAGTTGAACCAAGGACAAAGCGGCTACCCCCAATGGGATATAAAATGAACATAGATGTAGCCACAATATAGATTAAAGGACTTCTAGAGAAGCCAAAAGATAGAACTCCAAATTGGTATGGCATCTATGAAGAGGTGAAGGAGAAATTCAGAACCGGTATACTGATACCAAAGGCCATAAGGAAGACAAGTAAAATGATTGATGATTTATCTGAGAAATTAGGAATTGTTGATGTAGATGTTGTTGAGGAAGATGTTGTTGAGCCTTCAATAATAAATGGGAAGAAAATAAGAATAAAGAAAGAAACCCCTAGTCCTGTCAGTGTAAGACCATCCACTCAGTCTACTTATACACCAAAAGGAAAGAAGAAATTTGAAGATGAATCTATGAAGTACAAGACCTATGTCAGGAAAACCAAGGCTACTAGAAGGCCTAGGAGAAAGTTGAAACTGCAATAGGAAAGTGACACTGAGTTAGATGACCTGTCACAATTCAAATTTTCACTTAGCAAGAAGAATAGGAATGTCGGTCATCTACTTAAAACATTGAATACGTATGGAGCATACTCTATCATGAAACAATTAAAGTTTGACACTAGGACAAATGAGGAAGAAATTTTTTTTGAAGAAACTGTCATCACCACCTTGCATAAATTTAGAATCTTACTAGTAGAGGTAGTGGAACATCTTGACAAGGATCTATACAAAATAATTGATGCCAGATGGAAGTATGCACTTTCTAATGAAAAGGAGATGAGAGAAAGATCTCTAGATACCACAATCCCAGACCATACAAAGAGAGGAATTCAAGATACACTAAATGAATACTCGACAAGATTCACAATGAAGGAAATAGCCTTAAGTCAATTGGTCGGTAACTTGTAAGAAGTACAAAATGATACTGATGACCTTTGGAGGAAGATCTTTTCCATTTATCAACAGGTAATTCAAGATGTCACAGTTGAAGAAAATAAATCCAAGCCAGTTGGATTCATAACTAATTGGGCAAAGGTCATAATTGAATATATTACCTAGAGAGATCATGATGAGATAGTCAAAGAAGATGAAGATGTCATGGCACCCAAGGCCATAAAATTAGAAGCTATGGACATTGATGACATGGAAACTACAATGTTGTTGACAAAAAGTAAGCTAGTACTCTTACAAGTTATGGATTTTCTTGAGATTGAAGCAGTCATCTCAGAGATAACAAGGGGAGAGCCTATTGCTATTAAAACTCCTATCGATATAGAAAAATAGAATGAACCCCAAGAAACCAAAGAAAAGACTACTGAAACATAGACTAATCAAGGTAAGAATACAGAGTCGTTGACCCCCACTGAGACCATAGGTCAACAAGAACCTAAACAAGAGAGAAAAAGAAATGGTAGTTGAGACAGAAAAGGTAGAGGAGAAGCAAGAGAAAAAACAACAAAAGAAGAAAGAAGAGAAGAAACAAGAAGAAAATAAGAAGGATAAGGAAGATAAAATAGAGCTAGCTTCCACCTAATCTGATGCAAAGATGGCATCTAGTTCCAAAAGCAAGTTAAAGAAAAGAAAGGTAGAAAAAGAGGTAAATATTAATGAAGTTATAGTCATACCAAAGGTTGAATATTCTACTATGAGCCCAAAATAACTTTCAGAGTTTGGTGATTTGTTGAAGAGAAAAGATGCACAAGATAATCTAATAGACAAGAAGCAAAAAACATATGTATTAGAACAAATCAAGAGAATTATGAATGAGATTATTCCCGAGGCTACAATAAATGAAAAGGCGGGTATTTATAGTCAGTTGAAAGAACTTTTAAGTCAAATCAATCAGCCGGGAATCAACACCACAAAATATCTCACGAAGGTACACAAGAAAGACACATAAACTAAGGTGATTGAAGAAATTCTTCAATCAGTAGCATTAGATAAGATAAATCTCTCCAATTTAATCAATGCACTAAAAATTGAGCTACAGTTCATTCTTTCTATTTTTCAGAAAGTTTGTTTATTTTCAAACTTTACACAAGAAATAAAGGACAAAGATGCAAATGTGGAAAAAGAGCTTACCGAGATACTCTCTAAGATTTCTACCAAGCCCAAAACAATTACATAATATTATGAGAGGCTTAAGCATATAATGGGGCTCCAATTTGAACTAAAAATGGAGGAGAACCAACTAAGAATGAAACTTTTAGAACTCCAAACCATATTGCTCCCAAATATAGAATCACTGCAGAGGAATATACAGAAGGAAAAATATCTTGTGAGCACACTGGATATCAGTGCCATGGAAAGAATGGTGATTCTAACTGCAGACATCAATGAATAGATCATAGTATTGTAGAATCTTCAAGACACCTGCAAGGCATCACTAAAGGATGCATGGGAAAAATATAAAGGTATTTTTTTATAAGATCCCCGCACTAGATAGTAAGTAAAATATTTTGGTATTTTCATTAAAAAAGGGGGAATATAGATATAAAGGGGGAATATACAAGTTGTATACAAGTATAGGTAAAGAGGGTACATATAAATTTTGTTCAATATAAAAGGGAATATATGCATAGCATAAAAATAAGATGAATATTTTATACAATATAGAGATGTACCAGGATTATTACTTCAGGGAGAGTAATAATTTTTATGGAGGAAGAAGAGATATATGCGAGAACAAAATTTTGATATATGACTTTGAAGATTTTGAAAATTTTGATGGTTTTTAACAAACATACCAAACTAATGCCAAAGGGGGAGATTGATACTCCTATGAGTCAATTGTGTTGTCATTAATTATATGGAAGTCTTTATGTTTGTCAAATTCATTCAGTAAGGCAAAAAAGATGAGTCAGTAAGGTAAAGAAAGCAGTCGATAAAAGGAATCAATTAAAAAATAATTTCAATAAAGGAAAGCTAGTATAGACACAGAGCGAGGTATAACCAAGCACCGAGAACTGAGGAGAGAACCTAGTTACCAAGATAGAGAAAATGTATTACTGAGCAGAGAAGGCCGACACCAAATGAGATCTAAGTACATTGAACCTGGACATCGATCAAAAAATGGTTTACAAATCTTGAGGAGATCAAATAAAAAAACATTGTAGATTGAAATCAAATGATTACACATGATTACAAGGTGAGTTCATCCAATGATAATTAAGGATGAATATGCATTGGAAGTGTACCTAATGCTAGCATTTCTTAAAGGAGAAGAATCTAGATCATCTAAAACCGCTTCAAGAAGTTAAATATAAGGAGATCAAAGTGATAAGATCATTGGAGATTTGATGCAAGGGAGGATGGGGAGGGGCCAAAGGCACACCCTAACTAGATCCACCTTGAAGAGATCACACGTAGAAGCAACAAACACATAAGTGAGAGAGAGAGAATGCAGATATATTTCATATATTATCTTCAATTTGATTCATACATGCCAAGCTATAAGGCCTTCCCAGTTTAGGCCAGATATTACAATCAAGTACATAAGTCCTCCAACATGCGAGGATCTACCAATAATCTCTAATATTATAGCTTATATCTTCTATCAAAACTTACTCCAAACTAACTCCAAACTCTAACCAAACAACTACATTTATGCAAGAGGCTACCGAATCAAGTCAGCCTTTAGATCCACCATCAATGTAAGGAACAACTAGATCTAGTTCCACATGCTTCCCAATGATAGATACCATCATTAAATTTGTGACCAAAATTAATTACACAAGTCAGCCTCAATAGAAATCCAAAACAAACAACTCGACAAGAAAGAATAATTGAGCGTTATACAAGCATCACCGAGCACTAGGGAAATTCATTGAGTGCCAGAGAGATAACTGACCAACACCGATAAACAAAGGAAGTCAAGCAACACCAAACCAACTTGGTCAAAGAAGGAACCGAGCAACACAAAAATCTTCAAAAATCTTTTTGGTGACACAGGATTGCCAAGGACCTGAGATCCTCCTACATCAGACACCTGGGGTTATTTGAAAATGATTCTCCAAATCATGAAACAAGTACGATCCAAGCTACATCCAACTCAGATTGTGAAATCCATGCACTGTCTTCAATTGGTCTATTCTTCCACTTTACCAGGTATTCCATATATTATTTTCCTCTTTTACTTCTGCCAATTCTTTGCTCCAAAATATGCTCAACTTCTTCTATCTGTTTCTTAGGATAATCATTCGATACTGTCATTTCTTCATTCAGCTCATGGTACTCATACAAATCAAAAATGTTGAAAATAGGTGATGTATCCATGTCATCAGGTAACTCAATCTCATATGCATTTCTACTATCAAATCTCTTCAAAATCTTGCAAGGTCAAAACTTCTTCAACTTTAGCTTCCCATATATTCCAACAAGAAATCGGCCTTTCTTCAAATTAACCATTACTTCATCATCGACTGCAAAAGTATTATGTTTTCTTGATCTATCAGCTCTATCTTTGTATTTCAAATTACTTTTCTCCAACTTATATTTCACATCTTCATGCAATGTCTTCATGTACTCAGAAAACTTTACTCCTTCAACACTTCTCTTTCTTTCATCAGCAATGTCTCTCAAATCTGATATACCTCTCAGTTGTATGCCATTTACAATCTCAAAAGGTATTTTTCTAATACTCCTATTCATTGAATTATTGTATGAAAACTCTGCTTGTGCCAACACAGAATCCCAATTACTCGGTGTGTCTCCAACTAAACATCTCAAAAGATTTCCCAAACTTCTATTCAGAACTTTTGTTTGTCCATCAGTCTATGGGTGAAATGTAGAACTATATTTCAACTCGGTACCAAACTTCATCCAAAGGGTCTTCCAAAAGCATCCAACAAATTTACTATCTCAGTCAGAGATAATACTCCTCGGTAATCCATGCAAACTGACAATTTCCTTAAAGAAAAGATCTGCTATATGTACTACATCTGATGTCTTTCTACAAGGTATAAAATGTGCTATTTTAGAAAATCAATCCACAACAATAAATATAGAATCATTAACTCTTACTGTCTTCGGTAAGCCAAGAGAAAAATCCATACTGATATCAATCCAAGGTTTCTCAGGAATAGAAATCAATGTATGCAATCCAGTATTTTGACTTACTCCTTTTGTAACTTGAAAAATTCCACAACTTTTCACAAATTTTAGAACATCTTTATACAACTTTGGCCAAAAGTATTTTTCCTTAAGAAAATTCAATGTCTTATCAACACCAAAATGTCCAGCCAAACCACTACTTTTTTTCTCTTTTATCAAATTAGTTGGCATTGGTCCTCTTGGTATATACAATTGAATACCTTTAAACAACATACCTTCTTGAATGAAATATTCTTCCCATTTAGTACTCAGTTGATCTTGAATAGGTGCTCTGCACTTTCTCCATGGCTCAGAAAAATCAGGATCAAATTTATAAGAATCTCTCATGTCATCAAAGCCAAGAACTTCAATTTTCATCTCAGTCATCAAAGATCTGCTTCTACTTAATGCATCAACAACTTGGTTAGTGACTCCACTCTTATGTTTTATCACAAATGTATAACTCTACAAATACTCAACCCATTTCATATGTCTCTAGTTCAACTTATTCTGACTACCCAAATACTATAAAGCTTTATGATCGGTATACAACACAAATTCACTCAGTATCAAATAATGTCTCCATTTTTTCAGTGCTTGAACAATAACATAGAATTATTTATCATACACTGAGTATTTCCTTTTTGCATCATTCAAATTTTCACTAAAGAAAGCAATAGGTTTACCTCCTTGACTCAACACAGCTCCAATTGCACTTCCACTTGCATCACATTCTACTTGAAATACCTTCTTGAAATCAAACAATGCCAAAATAGGCAATTCAGCAACCTTCTGCTTTAGGGTGTCAAAAATTTTATCAGCTCCATGTGTCCACTTGAATTCTCTTTTATCTCCTCTCATAGTCTCAGTCATAGCATTACAAATTGAACTGAAATTCCTAATGAAATTTTGGTAAAAAGTTTCCAAACCATGAAATGATCTTACTTCACTAGCATTCTCATGTGTAGGCCAATTCAAAATAGCTTCAACCTTTTCAGGATCCATCTTCAAACCATCAGCTGAAATCACAAATCCCAAATACACAATCTCCTCTTTCATGAAGGAACACTTTTTCAGATTTATCAGCAACTTTTCTTCTTTCAATCTCTGCAATACTTATTTAACATGCAACAAATGTTCTTCTCTGGTCTTACTAAATATCAGAATATCATCAAGGTATGCAATCACAAATTTACCCAAGAATTTCTTCAAAACTTCATTCATCAACCTCATCAAAGTATTCGGCGCATTAGTTAAACCAAAAGGCATAACCAACCACTCATACAAACCTTCTTTTGTCTTGAAAGAAGTCTTCCACTCATCACTTTCTCTGATTCTGATATGATGATACCCACTTTTCAAATCAATTTTGGTAAAATACTTTTCTCTAGTCAAACTGTCCATTATATCATCCATTCTCAGTATAGGAAACCTATATTTCACTACTATCTTGTTAATTGCTCTGGAATCAGTACACATTCGCCATTCTCCATTCTTCTTAGGTGCTGATACAATAGGTACTACATAAGGACACAAACATTCTCTGATCAAACCTTTCTGCAACAATTCTTGAATATGTCAGTTCAATTCCTGATTGTCGGTAGGTGTCAACCGATGTGGTGCCTTATTCGGTAAACTAGATCCAGGGATTAGATCCATGCAATGATCAATGCTTTTATTCAGTGGAAAACAATTAGGTACATTATCAGAAATAATTTCACTATACTCGGTGAGTAACTTATCAATCTCCTCAAGGACACTATCCTCTATTTTCTTACTCAGTTTGTTAGGAATCACAGCAAAACATACATCATTCTTCTTCAAATCCTTAACAAACTTTCTTCCTTCGATAAAGGAAACTTTCACATATTTGTAAACATTACTAACAATTTCTTTAATCAAAGGTAACAAGTCTTGTCTTCTTCCATCAGCCCAAATAGTATGTTTATGCAATCTCCCATCATATATAGTATGTTTATCATATTGCCATGGTCTACCCAACAAAATATGACAACAATCCATAGGCATGATATCACATAACACCTTATCATAGTACTTTCTAATTTTCAAATTCATATAACATTGTTCACTTACCAAGAGCGTATGCTCATCTTTGATCCATGAAATCTGATAGGGCTTCAGATGTTCCAACCTTTTCAACTGCAACTTTGTGACCATTTCCTGAGATGCCAGATTCTCTAAGCTACCACTATCAATGATTACCTTCCAAACTTCATTAGAAACTCTACATCTAGTCTTGAACAAACTTTTCCTTACCGGATCTTCCTTCTTACTTTCACTCCAAAGTGCTCTTCTTACCATCAAGTTATTTTCCTTCTTAGGTTCATTCGGTGACTCTTCTTGCACCAAGGCATTTCTACTATTACCAACCTTCTTACTTACATGTGTACACTCAAATGATCTATGTCCTTCCTCTCCACAATTGTAACAAGTTCCTCGGAAACCACCTCTGTTATAACCACCTCGGTAGTTACTACCTCTACCTCTAGATGAACTTTCACCTTTCCACTCGGTCTTGCCTTTATCTAGATTTGTCTTTTCAGGTTCAGATCTACTATTTTCACCATAAGATCTACCTCTTCCTCTAGGGAATCTACCACCTCTACCTCTTTCTCTTTGCTCATGTTTCTTGTTCAATTTCTCCTCGACTTTTAATGAAAATTGATAAGCCTCTTCAATGTTCTCTAATTTGACCAAACTGATTTCTTCTTGGATGGAAACTCTCAATCCATTCAAGTATCTAGCAATTCTTTCCACATCATCTTCATCATGTCCAGATTTGATATCTAATCTATAGAATTCCTCAGTATATTCTTTTACCGAGCAATCTTTCTACCTCAAACTTTGCATTCGCCTAACTAGGTTAATCTGATAATCACAAGGTAAGAAATTTCCTTTCAATTTATTCACCATTTTATTCCATTCCTTGATTTTGTCTTTGCCTTTCCTTTTTTTGTCCAATTGTAGGTGTTCCCACCACAAGGATGCATGACTTTTTAGCTTTGTGCTTGCAATTTTCACCTTCTTTTCCTCAGGTACATTTTCATACTCAAAGTACTTTTCCATCTTGGTGATCCAGTCCACCAATTTATTAGAATCCAATTTTCCACTATACTCGAGAAGATTAAGGTGTGGTGTAGACTTCAAATTTGTCAAAGCTTTCAACAATATTTCCTCACCTTGATCCATCGTCAGTGCAGGTTCTACATCAACTTGTTCTTCCTTAATTTCATCATCACTAACATCTTCAAGATGTCTTCCTCTTCTTTGGGCTGTTTCAACAACTTGTAATCTAGTAGCAAGTTGTGTCAACATGTCTGCCAATCCTGGATCTACATCTCACCTCCCACAAACCATCTTGAAACCCTCTGCAATTGTAGGTTAGATCGCAATATGCTACCCTATAAAAAATCAACTAGGGTTTGACAAGAAGGAACCCTCAAACCTAGATTCACAAACCTAGATCTAGATCTCACCTCGCTCTGATACTACTTGATGCAAGTGAGGATGGGGAGAGGGGCCAAAGGCACACCCTAACTAGATCCACCTTGCAGAGATCACACATGGAAGAAAAAAACACACAAGTGAGAGAGAGAGAATGCAGATATCTTTCATATATTATCTTCAATTTGATTCATACATGTTAGGTTGTAAGGCCTTCCCAGTTTAGGCCAAATATTACAATCAAGTATAGAATTCCTCCAACATGTGAGGATCTTCCAATAATCTCTAATCTTCTAGCTTCTATCTTCTATCAAAACTTACCCCAAACTGACTCCAAACTCTAACCAAACAACTACATTTATACAAGAGGTTACCAAATCAATTTGGTCTTCAGATCCACCATCAACAAAAGGAATGACCAGATCTAAGTCCACACGCTTCCTAATGATAGATACCATCATTAAATCTGTGACCAAAATTAATTACACAAGTAAGCCTCAACAGAAATCCAAAACAAACAACTCGGTAAGCAAGGATAATTGAGCGCCAGACAAGCATCACTGGGGGCCAGAGAAATTTGACAAGCACCAGAGAGATAACCGACCAACACCGGTAAACAAAGGAAACTGAGAAACACCGAACCAACTCGGTCAAAGAAGAAACCAAGCAACATAGAAATCTTCAAACATCTTTTTGGTGACATAGGTTTACAAAGCACCCGAGATGCTCCTGCATCAAGATTGCATGCATGAAGTAGATCAGAATAGAAGGTGTATGAATAGTAAGGCTATCAAGTATCAGATAATCGAGGAAGAGATTCAAAATTAAGCTACCGAGTACAAAATTTGTTAGTATGATAGATACACTGTATGCAGAAATGAATTGATGAGAATATTGAGTCTAATAAGTATTTATTGATACACATTTGATGAACATTTTTTTTTTACTGATTAAGGATTAATCATAATTGTATAAGTCTCTTAACCGAGTATATCTTAATAGATCTTATGTATAAATCCTTTAACGGGGTACAATTCTTAGATTAGAGTTGTGAAATCTTTTAGCAGAGTAGACTTAGCAGTCTTAAAAGTCTTAACAAGGTTAATACCTTTAACAGGGTAAGCTATTAGAAATAGCTAAGCATTGTAGCTCTAACTGAGCAACTTTATTGCTGCAATAGTGAAGAGTTTTGGGTGTCATCCCCACCATAGTTTTTATCCTCTAACAAGGATTTATGTGATACCAAAATTATTGTGTTATGTGATGTTTATCTTATGTTTATTTATTTTCATATAATGCATGTAAAGGTTAAGTAAACAATAAATGAATGTTGAAGAATTTAAGAAAATTTTGAAAGTAATTTGGAGTACTGATTCACCCCTCCCCTCTCAGTACTTATCTTTCCACACTTGTATCCAACACATAGATCCAATGATTGGAGAACCAAAGTGAACAATTCTATGAATCCACAAAATATTACCTGTTTCAAATGCAACAACATTGGGCATATAGTGAACTAATGTAGATTGAACTCAGTAAATCAGAGGTATGTGAATTCAAATGTTTTATGTTACAAATACAATAATTCTAGTCATATAGCTATAAACTACAGACTTAACAATTCTAGGATGAGTATGAATGGATCAGTTGGAAGGAAAAACATGAGGATTAATGGAAATGGAAATATAAATAAAACACGTTTTAATTTCAAGAGGAAGGACATATTGCTTGATATTGCAGATCTAATAATATATGAAAAGATAATAATGGGTCTGGTGAAAAAGGAAAACATAGCATGTTAGTTGATGAAACCCAAAAGGAAATGAAGAAGACATGGACTAAGAAAGAACAAATTGATGCCTCTGGAATAGTTGCACCAACTTGTGGTGTGAATCCTTCATCATCAAAAAATTAGGTTATAATACCTAAGGGGGAAATGTCATCATAAAATTATTTGGCACCTTATGAATCAAAGAAGTAAGGGTTGTGATGGAATATTTAGTTGTAGATTGGTTTAGGAAGGCTATGAGTGAAATTGCAAGGTTTTCATGATCATATTGAGGATTACATGAAGATTTATAGTTCACTTGTTATAACATATTTTTGGGGAGTTGGGGTACACATTGCATTTAATAAAGTAATTGGATTAAATTTCAAGATAAAAAGGAGTTTGGAGACTTCATTTGACACCTTGCTATCTAGAGATCTAGTGTGAACCTAAGTAGAAAGAGATCGAACAACAATTTGAGCTATCGAATGGATTTGTACAAAACCTAGCATGAACTAAAAGGTACTTATCTTTGCAAAGTATTCTTAAATTCATTGGTATAGATATGGATATCCCATAGATTATGAATGTTCTTGAGAAAACTCACTATGAATTTAAGATGTGTCCTTATAAGTCTATGGAAGATGATCCGGAAGGTGCATTTTCACATGTTCCCCAAGGATTTTTACATGTTGAGTATGTGCATGCTTATATACAATGCAATCTAGATGAATTGGGAGATTATGAAATGTTCGTTTAGTATAGGTCTATGTGTGAGAATGGTGTATCGAAGGATGAATTTAAGAAGGTGAATCAAATTAACCTAGCATAGTTCAAATACTTTGGCATGTTTGATGAACCAAAATGGATTAAGATAGTGCTAAGAAGAATACATGATCAATTATTTTGGCTTAGATACAAACTGATAAAGATCACTAAGAAATTAATACATGAGGTCATTGGATTCAGTGTTCTTGGTGAGGAACCAACACTTAAGTCTTCAAGGAAAAAAATTGTTGAAGAGTTGACTAAATTCAGATGGGATAGAAGTAAAATGACCATAAATGACATTATTCAACTAGATGTTAAATTTGCATCAATGATACTTGGCTAAAAAGTATACCATAGTAGCATATTGAACTCCATTTTAGTTGTTTATTCACATTACTTACCAGATGCTAAAGGAAAATATGTAATTTGACATTTGTGAGATCTTGAGGAAGTAATTGTTGGAAAAATTGGAGAAGATCAAGAAATATAAGTCTCAGATATTCAAGTATGGCTCTCTAATAGTTCATATGTTCTTTTATCTAATAAATTTATTTTCGTGAGTTATGAACATTTCATGACAAAAAGACATCCCTATAACACTTCATATTTCAAACTTCTATCAAAGATAGAAAAAGGATAAGATAGATGCATTAATTTCAAGACATTTCAAGAAGGTTCAAAAGAAAATGCAGAAGAGAGAAATGATAACAAAGAGTATAATTGAAAACTATGATGATTCAATATGCTTCATGGTGGAGTAGACCACTGCTATATGAAAGCAGTAGAACCGAGGACTATGTGGATTCAACCAATGGGCTATGAGGTTATTCTGGAACTTGTTATTCAATATGTTGATGAATTGTTGGAGATTCCAATAGATTTCAAGGCAAAAAGGTTCATAATGTACTCTAAGAAGTATCAGAATGTTCAAAGAGAATTGACAGAAAAGAAAAAAAAAAAAAAAAGTGAAGAAAATTGTTGATAACATTGTAGAAAAGGAACGTATTGGTAAGGAGAAAATAGAAGAGTTGAGGAGGAAATAAGAAGAGAAAGAGAAGATAAGTTTAGTCTAGACTGAACTAGTTGATGTTGAGGAAGCATCACCTCCCCCACCTCTTACCATGCCAAGAGATAGTAGGAGTTAAAAAAGAACATCATGTACACCTCCTATGAATAATTCTACTTCTTCACCAAAGGTCTCTATACATAAGGTTGAGAAAGTGCAATCAGAACTAGTGAGAAGAAAGAAAAATAAAAAGAGTACATTTTCAGATAAGAAAAGGACTAAAGTAGACAATGATGATTCATCTACTAACTCTGACCAGTCAAAGAAGAAGATTAAAACTGAAGGAGCCACAACAACAAGAGTGGCAAGAGACAAACCTATGTGTGTTGGACAAAATGAGATTTGAGTAGATAATATTTTGAATGAGGTTTTTAAATATGGAATTTTGATTAAATTGAAAAGTATTATCAAGTATTCAACGAGGATGAAAGAATCAGATTAGAGAAAGGAGTAATTGGTATTATTAATAAATTTAGTGGAGATAAAGGATCAGATCACTGATCATCTCTATGATAAGTTGGAAGAGAAAAGGCTAGTTCTACTAGAAGAGGATAGGAGGATAAGGGAAGCCTCTATTTCTAAGATTTTTCTTGTACATAGAAATGATGAAATGAAGAACTTGCTAGATAAAGAAAATAAGAGGTTGTTGAGAAAGAAGAGGATTAATTTTTTGATGGTTGGGAAGACTGAAGAAATAATTGTAGAGGTGGATGATATTATCAGTAAAATTATTGTTGAATTCAATCATGTTGGATCACAGAGGAAGGATCCTAGAATAAAGAGGAAGAAAGATAAGGTAATTATTGATGATGAATTTATTTCTATAGTGAAAGAAACTGATGTTTATATCGGTGGTATGCCAATTACTCTTGACGGATTGGATGAAAGTATAAGTATAGGAAGAAAAGAAAGATCCTTGTATAGATCCTACTAATATTATAATAGAAGATGAATTCAAAAATATTTCTTCCAATAAAGGAGATTCAGTAGATAAGCCAGTTGAAGTTGAAACTGAAAAGGAGATTGATGAACATATTTATGATGTTCATGACATGGATGCTATGGAGCTGAATATTGATGATCATGAAACACCTTCGAAAGATCATGTTGATAAAGAGGGAAATAATCTTGAGGAACAAGTTGAGAAGATCCAGATTAACGTAGGGTTGTTAGTAGGAAAATTTGATACAATGTTGGCAATAGATTTCCTTGATGTAACAAATTTTCATGGACTGATTGACCTGGAAAGCTTAGAAGAAGAACTCATGATGATTTTTGTAATGGCCGATGCAAAGGTTAAGGATAAAGCCTTGAACAATAGTGTTAAGGGAAGAAGATTACTTGCTAGATCGGTGGACGTGCTTGGGAAATTAGTGCCAAATTTTTAGATTAATCAAGGCATTTCTATTCCTGACCAATTAGAAGAACTTTTGAATAGTTTTGATAAACACTTTGATTCTTTAGAGAAGGTTGCAGAAGATAAGGTGCAAAAGGAGTTTGTTACAAAGAGATTTCATCACTTATGTTCTCTTATAAGGACAAAGTGTCATTAGACACTAGGATAAATAAGATTAAGGTAGAAATTCTAGATGGTAGAAACATCCTGAGAATGTGTATCAGTCCACTCTCTCATGTAGCAGATGTAGACAAAATCATTAAGGAGAGTGAGGAGCTTCTTGCAGTTAGAGAAAAGAAGTTTGATCCCTCAAAGGGATTTTCTTCAGAGTATATAACTGAGATCGTGCATATTAATGACAAAATCAAAAGTCTATAAGATGAGAGGAAGAGAATGCTAGGAATATTTTCTGACTTAAGGGGCCTCATTTCTCCTAAGTTAGACATTTTGCTGAGAGGTCTTGAAGAAGAAGAGAGAATTAGTTCTACACCAAAGCCTCCTAATATGTTACTTGTTGAGAAGAAAACATATTCTGTGTGGACAAATCCAAGCTATGGACAATCTTGGTAAGTCATGGGATACAGACTTGGCAACTCTTAGGAGCAACTATTCAGATGTATTCAAATTTTTGTAAATATGCCTTGTGTATATGCGATTTCTATAGGATTCTGGTAGATAAATTTTTTATCTGCCTTTTCCATTGATGTTGAAGGGGGAGAATCTAGTGAAAATGTATAATAACATGATATATATCTTAAGGGGAGTACAATTTTGTTAGGATTTTTTGACTTGGCATTTTGGATGGACACTTAGCCATTTTTCACTAAGTGTTGCCATCAATGCCAAAGGGGGAGATTGTTGGAAAGAGTAACTTGATATTGTAGTGTATGTTGTCATTGATGGAAACTATATATTTTTCTCTTGACCATATGTCATATATTTTGTATATCCAAGGATTTAAAGTTGATAATTGGCTAAGTATGGGAACAACTTAGGATATACATTTATAAATTGGGATAGTTTGGACATAGATCAATATGTTAGATGTTTCAAAGCTAGAGTATGATTGTAGAAATCATGTTATGCCTATCTCTATGATCACAAGTTTTTGTGATGCAATTTGGTGGAGTTATGATTCACTATGTATCACAGTGACAAAAAATTATATTGTGTGAGTCAGCAGCATATTGGATCGATCAATGCTCCTATCAGATCAATGATCTGATTGGTTGGATGATAGATATAGTTTAAGTTGACTTCTTACATGGTAAATTTTCATTGACAAATATTAGCATTGTGTTTTGATCGATGGTTTTTCTTGAGAAAGTACACGTCTCATATTTTCATATTGGAGCTGACCTAGTTGATGTTTTGGACTTATGATCAAGTATATAAGATCGAGTTTTTGATGTGAAGGGTATGGATATTTGTGTGATGATGTGCGAGCTATACTGATGTGAAAATGGAATTTTATAATATTCTTGGAGTTTCATTGGAACTGTATTGGCATTATTGATGCTACTAGCCAGTTTTGTTTTGGGACTATAAGTCCTTTCTATATTGTAATTGTATATGATAGGTAAAGTCGACTGAGGGACAAATCTAACTTTTGTAATTGAGTTGTAAGCTCTAGGTCGTAATCCTAAATGCATGTGAATTACCCATCTTTGTACTTGTACCTTCAATAGGGTACTTAATACTGCAGTAGTGAGATATTTCAAGGTATCATCCCCACCGAGTTTTTTCCCTTAACAGGGTTTTCCTAAAAAAAAAATCATGGTGTTATGATTCTATGTGTTCTTATCCTATTATGTTTACTTTTACTTGTTGGTGGATTTAATTTTTAGAATTGGTTAAGGAAATTGAATATTACTCCTGCACCGATTAATGCCCCCCTCTCAGTGCTTCCTAAGTCTAACACTTTCCCTCAATAATTACACTCTTGAGGGAGTTTTTTGACATTTTTTGAGAGGTTCATCCTTGGAATGTTGATCACAAGGTTTGTTGAGTTATTTATTGACCTCATTCTAGGAGTTAAACCTATCTCACATTACACAATGAATATTCAAAAGATTAGCGAGCTTAGATTATAGCTGGAAGAGTTTCTAGAAAAGGGACACTTTCCTTAGTGCATTCCTCTAAAGTTCACAATCATTTTTGTTAAAGATGTGTCTCTTTATTTGTGTATTGATTACCATCAATTAAATAAGATGACAATAAATAAAATATGTCCATTCTCAAGGAGTTAGTTATTGCATGAATTCTCATAATGTCTATTCCTACCACATATTTTTTTAGTTTGTACCATTTTTTGGATAGGTTAGAGGTTTTCCTTATGAACGAGAACTACATGATTACTTATGAATTATAAAAAAAAATAATAGGAACACAAGGTTAACCACCCTACCCATGATTTTTAGTTAGCAATAATCATCCATGGTTGTGTAATGAGTAGGTTTGACCAACCCTCCTAATTATCATCCCCTAGACATGACCCATTACACTAGTTATGTGTCCCTCCTCCCTTGGGGAAATGCACTATGTACACCTCATCCAATCCTTTTTTGGAACTCTCCCACCCTTGCTATCCCAACCAACCTAACCCCCAGCCTATCCTTATCACCTTTGTTTCTTGGACTCTACCCAATCTATCCCATCATCACTATTGCTATATCCTATTACATCCTCCATAAACCCCCTTGGGCTAAACATTGCATCACTTATTAGATCATGTTTTCTGTATATGTTTGATTTTTGTGCAAGTTTATATTTATTTCTTATAGTTCTACTATTCCATATATCACACCATTTTTATTTCCATAATTTCCCATATCATGTCGTGCCTTGAAATGTTGTGTATTGGGACATTATGCTATTTGAAGGATGTGTATTTTGTGTTAGACCTTCATGCACTTGTCACATAATCATCATAATTTATTATATAATGATACATAAGGCTAATGCTACAAAAAAACATTAGGTTTCTCTTTGTACATATATTATCTTTACATCACGTACTTTTCATCCCAAACATCATTTAATCACCATACTCTATCTACTCGATCACATCCCTTTTTCTTCTATTACATTTATCATTTTCTATTCTATTTATATTTTAGTCATGTTCTATCCATAAGTCATGTGCCATTATGAAAGAAACAAAACTAGATGAGGAACATAATCACAATAACCATCAAGTGATATTATAATAAAAAAATACATACACATTTGCACCCATTCTATATGAATAAAATCATCCTAATAAAAACCATATCATAGCATCAAAATACATATCATCATATGTTTAATCATATTCTATCATATATATAAAAAAGGAGTGCATGTACAATGTTCTAAAATATTGATACATAATTATTGACCATCTCAATAATACAACATATAATATGGTACATGGGCTGCCAAAAACCCATCTCGTTCTTGTGTGTAGTCACACATGATGCCAATATTAACCTCTCCCTTTTGTTTCCTTTATAGATTTACTTCGAATGGTGGTAGCTTGGCTATTAGACTTGGATACCATGACCTACTAAAAAAAATAGATTTATTTGATGGATTTTCTATCAATTCCCTTATTTGGATGCTTGACACATCTATATACAATCAAGAGATGGAGCTATGATGAGTCAAGTGCACAAGATGGAAGAAATTGTGGGATGCTAGTTATTACAAAAGGAGTATTAGAAGTGTGACCTACATTTTATCAAAGAGTAGTAATATTAATGCAACATGACACAATATATTACGCTTTTATATTTCAAGGAAAAAATATAACTAAAAAATACATAACTAATGATGAACAAGAGGCTTGGATGGAAACCCAAACACATTCTTGGATAGCCAAATAGATCTTCTTAAAGGAATTCTATTATTTTTGCACATCAACCATGCTTATGCAATTTTTTCCACAAATAGGGATCTCCTTTATTTTATGGATATATAACTCATGTTTATTTTAGTACAATATAAGAAGCTAGAGATTTATGCATTTATATTTTAACTTTTCCTATTCATATTATCCATAAGATTTAGTTTTTAGATGTAAATATGTTTGTAGCATCAATACATACATATGTAAAGTCTAAATGGATTTCAAATATTTTGCACTTTAAAATGAAAAAGGACAAAAAGCCAATACTAGCAGTAAAGCTTTTAATTTTTCTCTTACAATTGATAATGCAAAAACATGTTTTAATAGGGCTAGAATACAACTACTCAATTGAAATGTACTTGCAAATATGAGGTGAAGTTAAATCTTATTTATTAAAGAATATGATGAGGTGATAGGTATTGCAAACATATAAGCATTTAAAAGATATCAAGAGGTTGAGTTCAACAATATTTTACATAGATGATAGTTACATTCATTATGAGACGATATCGATATTGTACAATTAGTAGTAATAAAATAGCTAAATAAAAGTAAAATTTTAACCACTCGTGTGATTCAAACACAAGAGACACCAATGCAAGTACACTCACTTGATTGTGTCAAAAAAGGAGTCACTGCCCTTGGAATGCAAGTTGATTTAATAAATAAATTTCATTGTTTATATCTTTTGTTCCTCCACTTCCAAGGAGTGAGGTGGTTCATTGTTACATAGATCATACATGTATTAGGAAGCTAAAAATTTGGATGCTAATGAAATACCAAACTAGTAAGAGAGATGCACTCAAGATACATAAAACCATCTTCACTGGAAGTTAGTGCAACACTAGACTACTAGGTTAAATGTATTCAATATGCACAAAACTTTTTAGATGGTCCACTAAGGATATTTTTAAGCTTCCAAGTGAACACGTTCACAAAAAAAGGAATCCCCTAGATGTTGGTGCAATTAGGTTAGGTATATAATACCTATCTCAAAGTCTTCTAATAGATAAACATGCAATAATGAATGAGTCATAAGAAAAAACAAAAAGACAATTTGAAGAACTAAAAGAAAGGGAAAAAAATAGGCATGGGAAGAAATTCAATGAATTTCATACAAGGAAAGGATGAAACACTAGGATGTTGATAGATAATTAAAGAGATACATGAGAGAAGACGAAAAAATACAACAATAAAGAAAGGAGTTAAGAAAACAACATAATTTATTTGGAAAATAATACATTCACATGGTGAAGGATGTGGACAAGTACATTATTCAATAGGAAAATATGTTTGAGTACTCCCTTAAACACTCTACCTAAATAACATTAAATTCTTAGGGACATATACAACATATTAATCCCTACTAATTGTGTTCTTAACAACTTCAAAGTTCATATCTCCCCCCATTCTCCTGCATACCTAATTTATATTTTAAGTAATCATAGATAACTTGACGACACCTTGAAACTCGTACTTTATTGTTCCTAGTGGCTTATCAACCTTGTTAATCATTTGATAACATTTACAAATTTAAAAAGATCCATTATAAGAAAATAACAATCATAAAAATACATTAAATTATTAAATTTCATGTGATCTAAAGTACTGTAGGTTTTTGGATTTTGGGGGATTTAAGGACTTAGAACCAAGTCTAAAGGTGCATGAAAAACCTAATAGCCCAACAAAGAATAGTTATAACATTATGTGTAGGTGGAGAAAACTAGAATCTTGGAAACAAAGGGAAACAATGCACAATACTCTAAGAAGTATGAGAAGAAAAAAAGTAAACCATTCTATGTACTATTAGATGGCCCAAGGGAATTGGAAGTCAAGAATGTAAAAGAAAAATTTCTTTTGTTCTACAAAAATATGAAATTTATAAATGGAAAATTTTAGCTTTAGATCCAACACAGGGATTTGAAAATTAAAGGGACATAGGAAATTGGGATAAAAGTTCCAACCTCCAAAATGCCTTTGAATTTTTTGTTTTTGATAATTTATACTCTTAAAGATTTCAAAATGCCTAATTTGCCTAATGCCTGATTCTCTTCTAGTTTTATTACATTGGGGGGTTGAGACTTGAAGTAACTTAGGATATCAAATAAATGATGCAAAGTAAAAATATTACCTTAGTGTTCACATTCTTGACCAAATTAGGCTATAGTTTTGCAAGTAATGGAAGGAAATAAGGATCAAGGGACATTCTAAAGAGTCTATAAACAAATTACCTTGCAAACATCAAACACTAGAATGCATTAAATTGAAAATTGATTCTAACTAAAAACTTCACCGAGGAGTCATATTTCTAATCACGAATAAGGAGCATATTTAGAAATAATCAAAACATGTGACAAGGTAAAACCAAAAAATGACCAAGTTCAAAATCCAAGTAATTTTTTAATAGAAAACCCAAAATCTAAAACAAAAAATATAGAAGATAACCAGAAAAGGAAAAGGAAAAATGAGAAACAAATAGTTTTAATAGAGATTACTTGAATTACTCAAACAACACACACACATCTATTACTAGAAATATATATAGATTTAGTAGAGATCACTTGGATGTGTGTGTGTGTGTGTGTGTGTGTGTGTGTGTGTGTGTGTGTGTGTGTGTGTGTGTGTGTGTGTGTGTGTGTGTGAGAGAGAGAGATTGATTTTATATTTAGAAAAGGAATATATTTGTTTCCATCTAGTTGTGTATGTGTGGTTCCACTCTAAGAAAAGTTCTATTACTAGCCATGCATCTATAGTTTTGGTATAAAATACTTGGGTTAATCAAACAAAATAAACACGTATACATAATGGTGTGTATTTGTGGTTCCACTCTAAGTATAGTTCTACTACTAGCCATGTATTTATAGCTTTAATATATATTACTTGAATTACTCAAACAATACACACACATACACACATTTATTACTAGAAATGTATCTTTAGCTTTACTAAACATTACATGAATCACACACACATATGTTGAACACAATATGATGTTGAGGGGGGTTAAATCAACATGCACATTTATTTGAAATATAATTAATCAATTTAATTCAAGAAGTAAAATAACCAAAATAAAAAGGAGAGAGAACACATAACACCAAGATTTTAGATGGAAAACCCAAATTGGGAAAAACCACGCTAAGAATCGCACTCACTATCTGTAATGTTGTTTTACAGAGAACTAGACCAGAGGCCAAGAAAATCACTATCCTAGATACAAAAAGGCCTAGTGCCTTGAGTACAGTCAAAATTTGTGGATGCTAAAATTAGATCTCCCTCAGGAGAAGATGTATTACAACCATTGCTTCAAAATACATTCATCAAAATATATTGTAGATTGCTATTGTAGGCACAATTTTATTTCTGACAGTCTTCTTTTTCATAAGTAGGAGATATTTTCCACAAGTCAAATTGTGATATTGCTATTGGGATTCAACTATATAGTTTTGAGTCAAACCCATTGACCCATTTTTCATGAGTCTGCTTTTTGTTTCTCAATCTTTATTGTTCTTATATGTTCTAGTTGCTCATATTTTTTCTTACATCAAGTCATAATATTTGGAGCATATCCTTCATTATATATTCATCATAATTCATCGTGTCATCCAAAAGATGTAGCGAGTACATTAAGAATAGTCTGCCCAAAGATGCACTATCTGATGCTTGCAAAGGGAAGATGTAATGTGTAGAACATTCTATTAGGTCAACACAAGCTTCATAGAATTTGTAATCATTGCCAAGATCAACACACCCCACCACCTTAAGTCAAAACCAGAAGAATAAAGTTGTTTAAGAAAATTAGAAAAACATCCCCAAAAGATATTGTGACCCACCAAGAATTATTGTGAAGAAAAGCATACCATCTAGAGATGATAACAAGGCTATTTTAAATATCACAATCTTGTAAATATCCGATAGGATGGAATGTAGAGCATTCTAATATATTGTTATGTTGCTCTCCAAAATACCAGAAGCTCAAAATGATGTATCTTTGATCAGTGAAATAAATTGATCATACAATCTTTTAGCCTTTATATGAATTCTTCCTAATTTGTAGTCATACATCTACCATTTTTCCAAAGTGTTGAGAAAGGATCAAAACATTGTCTAAAGGAATATTCACCAAAATAGTCATCCAATAATGTAATTCATAAATAAACTTTATAACTCAACTCTAGATCATCATACAAGAACTAAGATATCAATAAATTTTGTATACTACCATCCTCAACTAGTTTTGATCGCCTTTGATGCTCCAACTATACAAAATCAATACTAAACATCTGCAAACCTACAAAAAATAACCGAGGCACCCAAAAATATCTTATCCATACCATTGCAAGAATTTCTAAATAGCTATATCAATATATACATTTATTTCAACTACTATACTACTTTGGCACAAATTTTTATGCTTCTGTATGTACAAAGATTACATCTTCCATATGATAAGACGTTTGACATCAATGAAAACCAAATCATTCATATGTGCAACAATCTCCCCCTTTTTCATTGATGGAAACACTTGTGGACCACCCATAAGACTAAGACTCTCCCCCCTTTGTCATCAAGGACAAAGGGCCCAAAAATTTATATATATATATATATATATAAAGAGAAATATGGAAAACTACTCAACATAACATTACCAACTCCTCATGGAAAATGCATTACCAAAAAAGGAATCTTGAAAACACAAGTGTGTTACAATTTATAAAAATTTAAGAAAGTACCTCTTGTAAAATCACCTTAAACTGTGCCTTTAGCAAAGGTAGACTCCCATAATGAGATGGATAAAGATAAGGTTTTGTTTTGAAATTCAACATGCAAAATATTTTCTTCTATTCTACCATCAATGATTATTTTCTACACTTTCTTCTCAACTTGTTCAACATTATTCAAAACCTTTTACAAAGTTATCATTTTTTAGTCAACTTCTCTTAGTAGTACAAATTATTTCTTGATCTAATTTCCTTGGTCCTACAAAAGATCCACCTAAGAATGTAATTAAATATTCTGAATCTAGACAGAGCCATCACTATCATTCTCTAAATCATAAGAATTATTAATCTAGAAAATTTGAGAGTCAATTGAATCTATCTGAGCTTTGATGCACTTTATGGAATTGGGCGACTTCAAATTGTATTTGAAGAAACTAGTAGCACTTTTTACACAAATGTTAATCTTTTTCAAGTAATCCTACAACTTGATGTGAGTATTCTAACACAATTTTCTTATTTCATCCTTCCTTTTGTCTGACAAAATTTTCTCAATCACTTCTTCTCTCTCTCTAGTGAGGTTGAATATTCCTTAAAGGACTCAATTAAGATTTTTAATTGTTGTAGAGAATCAAGTGTTGTATCAATATGAACATCTAGTAAAAAGTCAAGAAACATCTTCACAACATCATCAACATGATTAGTCATGTTTAGTGTTTCCTTCTTGAGAAACAACGAAGGCACAATAATTTTAAACTGCAATTAAGAACTCAATAAATTTTTGAATGGATTTGTATCACTAGGAGAACCTTATGTCTTGTGTTCATATTCACTTTCCACTTCCAAAGAGCCACCTTCAAGATCAATCAGGGTTATTAATTTGTCTTCCTTCTCTAGAGATATGACCACTTCTTTCTTAAGATTTGTGATCACCTTGGCAACCAATTCATCAATATAACTAAATACTTGTTCCCTTGCTTTGCGAGTCTCTTTCATTAGAACATTCACCCTTCTTTTCACAATTTGAGACGGTTTCACTAGTGTTACATCAATATCTTCTTTGGTTAGAATATATTCATCAAAGTCTTGCTTCCTTATTCTCTCTTCAAGTTTAACTACTTCAATTCTTCTTTCAATCAATACTTCTGCAAGATGATACGAGTTCTATAATGTCATCTAATGTAAAAAAATTCTCCATCATATCAAAATAATGGATTGTTAAATATATTCTTGGCTATATGAAGTCAATATTGAGTATACTTCTAACAAATTTATTCAAATGACCACGATGAATTAACACATTGAAAATGGTGGTCATAATATCATAAGGATAATTTTCTTCTTTGGAATCTAAAGGAGTATCCTTAGTCTTTTTGGATCCATTATGATTTTTCTTTTCAACCAATTTCTTGGGGTTTTTATTTTCTTCTTCTTCTTCATTCATATCAATTTGTACAAATTTTATCTTCTCTAAAGCCTCAAGTGACCCCTTTTGTTACTTTTTTCTATTGGATGGAGGGGCAGTAGGAGTAGCAAACATTCTTATGGTTCTTCTTCATTTGAAAAACTCTATAGTTCTTTATTCATTTCCCCCTTCAGTCTGTTTAGTTTGGACACTTCTTTTCTTCTGTAATTTCTTAGCAATAATCTCCTCATAGGTGCCAAACCTATCTTCATCCAAATCAACCAATTGTTTTAGCAACATGTTAGCATAACAATTCTAGGCTATTTCAAAGGGCTCATAGGATAAAATGTGGACCCAATGGGTTCTAGGAACGACAACTTCCATGTAAAACAAAATCCTTATCGACTATAAAAGTGATATCATTTTTTTACAACTTTACTAGGAATCCTATATGTACTACACCTTTTCTCTTTGAATTTTATCATAAAACCCCAATAAGTGGATTCATATTCCTTAACACTTGCAAAAATAGCCATATGCCATTTGATTTGTGCACCAAAATAATTTTTTTATCTCATACAATATTTTGATACTAGACAATTCTTTTAGAAAATTGAACAAGAGAGAACCATACTGGAGAGAATAATGTGTTTCCTTAATCTTCTTTAGAATTTCAATCAGCTAGTGTCTCAATACCTCACAAAATTCAAAATATTTTTCATCTCTTACCTTTAAGTATGTCGTATGAATAGCTATCTCTATAGTAGTTCCTTCTCCGTTGGTAAAGTAAAATTTGTAAGCGATTCCCATGGTGGAAAAGAGAACATCCAAATTTTGCATCCCGTCCAAGGTAAGTGACATGTTGTCAATTTTTTCTTCCATTAACTTCACGACTTCATCATTTGTTTTAGCTTTCATAATAGGAAAATCACCATCATTACACAAGCTTGTAACATTACAAGTTTCTTCCCTTGTAATCAATTAGGGTTTGTCTAACCACATATATTCACCATGAATTCTACTTGGCACGATTCTTGTGAAGAACTCTAGCATGAAAATAATCAATAATATCTCATTCACAACCATTAGAAGGTATGCAAGATATGAAATATGAGAGACAATCCTTATAATGCAAATAGTTGGAACAGCTAACCAAAGAAGTGAGGGGGTGTTAAAAAAACACCAAATAGAGGAAGATAATAGCTGACAATGGAAAGATTTTTTTAAATCTTATCATGATAGAGTGTGTAATTTTCATCATAGTACTCAAGGTGGTGTTGTTACTATACTAGAAGAACAAGCATCTATAATGGATAAAAGATGGTCTAGAATGTTGAAATTTTAAGCTCTCGCAAGACTAGGAAACTTTAACAATAGTGATGGGACTGGTACCATCCATTCATAATTAAATTATCTTATAGTCAAGTGATGAAGGAATACAATCATCGTGTGGAAAATGATCTGCACACAAGTATAGGATTGAATGCTAGCAAAAAGACAAGCATGATGATAGTAAGGAGACAAAAGATCAATGACCTACATAATACACTAGTAAATTTTACCCTATTTTTTGACAAGCATTAGTCGAATTTTTCACACCCATTGGTCGAACAGACGACTAAAATTGTTGTCGAAGTTTTTTCATCGATTATTCTATAGGAAAAACCATTGTCTGAATTTCGACATACTTAGTGGTCAAATTATCGACCGAATCTTCGTTGAAGTAATCACTTGAAGCTAGAAGAATTGAGACCAACTTTGGTTGGATGGACATCAAAATTGAGACCAACTGTGTGTCACTTTTTCGACCAATGTTCATGGAAATCGACATCAAATGCATAGCATTCTTGTCGAAACTACTAATATTAAAAGGTCAAAAAATTGACCAATGTTCGTGGAAATTGACATCGAATACATGGCATTCTCATTGAAACTACTAATATTAAAAGGTCAAAAAATCCACCAATGTTCATGGAAATCGACGTCGAATGCATGGCATTCTCGTCGAAACTAACAATATTAAAAGGTCAAAAAATCGACCAACACTAAGTTTTGGTTAAAAAAAAATGTGACGGTGATTGAACAAAGCATTTTCATTGTGTATATTCATAGCATGAAGAAAATTCAAACTGACTAAAAAAGCTTCGTTTACTTACAGATTTGTGTTCTTGTATGAGTTTGATACGCAGATCAAGTTGTACAACCTTCAGAATAGATCATGTTCAAGTAAGGTCGTACAACTTGATCCGCGTATCAAACTCAAACAAGCACACAAATCTGTAAGTAAATGTTGATTAAATACTTAGTTAGATAATGATATCTTTATTGATCAAGAAGTATATGTCAAGGAAATGTTAAGAAAATTTGGGGTGGAGGTTTGCAAACTAGCGAGCACAACTATGGTGACAGGCTATCATTTGGATAAGGATGATGAGTCAAATCTAGTTTATTAGACACTATATATAGGTCCATGATTAGGGGTCTACTATTCTTAATTTCATATAGGCCTAACATAATGCATGCAGTCTATTTGGTTACAAGGTTTTAGGATATATCTAAATATCTAAATATTTTGTTGATTGCCTATATCAAAGTGCTCTTCAAATATCTAAGTATTTTTAGTACTAACCCTGAATCAGGGTAATAAAAAAGCAACTAAAATGTAGAAGCCTTGTGTTCAATATAGATCAATGACCCCACAAGTGGTATTTTGATGGGGAATATATTGTATCTTATGTGTTTCATGTTGTAGGGAACCATGCACAATTTATCACATGGGTCCAATGAAGGGAAGGTATGAAACTATTACAAAATGAGATATTTGGGATTTGGTAGTCAGTCTGATCATATAAGGCATTTGTGAAGAATACTATGGGTTGTTAGTGAGAATTTTTAAGAAGTGTAAGGTTCATGATGATTGAGGATAAATGGAGAATTTGTTTGAATCCAAAAGAGTGACTATCTTTACAACAGAGACATGTCTGTAACATTGGACAGTGAAAGGTGTAGAAGTTTGTAGTTGGTTGGTGGAAAAGTGTTGGGATGCAAGGTGGAATATTATGAATCTTTTTATGAAGACTGGGAGGTAAGAATCCTAGGTAAGTGATTAGTTATCAAGTGTTGATACAAGGGTTGGGTCAAAGAGGACAGTCACTATTAGGCAGAGTTCGTGCTAAAACAAGATGTTGTCATGGAGTCAGGATTGTGTGATCAGACTTGGAGTTGGTTGTAATCAGGGTCAGAGAGGTCAATGTAAGGATGTATAGATAGGATTAGTGATGGTAAGAATAATCCTAGGTTGAATATATGAGGGATGAAAAGGGTATGTTTTTTCTAGGTAGTATTACGAGATGTGTAAGCAGTCCAAGGTTATGTAGATAGCATGAGTCTTATGAACTCAATTTGAGTTTGAAGAATGATAAGCATTTGTGTGACTAGACATTGATGTTGAAGACTGGGGTATAGTGGATTAGGAAATAGGTCAATTATTGGGTCTGACCATTAACATGTATTTGGAAGGTGTAAGGATTTATGGACAGTTAGGGGATCCATATGTTGATCGTATTTGGCAAGTTGGAATAGCATTTTTTTATTAAGATAAATGATGCAAAAAGTTGTATCTCCTCAAGAGTTTATGATATTTTTCATTAAAGAGTGGATATGTGTTTGGGCCCACTATGCCTCTACATCATAGTGGTATCAGACAAAGGGACTAGATATTTGCAAGTTAAATATTGAGAAGAATCTTAGAAAAGGTGAAGATGAAATTGAAAAAGATAGAGACAGACATGGTAAAGGTGTTGAAAAAGCACCTAAAGAATGGAACAAAGAAAAGAGATAAAGATGAGAAAAGAGAATAGGAAAGGAGACAAGAGGAGATAAGAAGCTTAAGGAAAGCATTATAGGAAAGTACAGAAAGGCAAAGGAATTTGAAAGAACTCATGGAGCAGGATAGGAGGAATACTGATAGTTTTGCAAAAAAATGTAGGCACTTGAGAGAAAGGTCATTGAAGGTAATGAAAAGTTGGCATTTGAGTGTCAAGAAGAAGGTGCAATGGTCTGTGCAAAGGCTAGTAGAAAGAGGAAAGTTGGTGGATAAGAAAGACAAGGAATCAAGCAATGAAAATGTTCTTGATGTTGATTCAGAGTTGTAAGATGCTAGTGAAGATAGAAAAGAAGCAAGTCTTGAAGGGCTTGAGAGTGATATGCTTCACTTTGATATTTTGGTAGGAAAGAGTACAATATGATGTTAAATTATATGCCCTACTGAATATGTATCTTACCATCACTGGGATTATTGAATTTTAAGATTTTAATGATGAATTCTCATAATAGTGAAAAATGGCAAAAAGAATTACTTTGTAACTGATGCAAGAAGATACGTTATTAAACAGTATATTGAAGCATAGTAAGATTGACATAACCATGGTCAATTCTTAGGGCACCAGACAATAACCACTATCAGGAGGATCATGATTTTATAATTGGTAACACAAGTTCCAAATGACCTGTAGAGCATATGCTCCCTGAACCAATTTATGAAAGGCTTTCAAGTTTTCAACCCATTCATCCAAAATCATTTTAGCTATAGGGTTATTGAATTTCATCAAGCTCTGTGTTGCGGTATGAGTACAAAGCTTCCTAACATACAATCTCATGGAAGAAGGGACTGCTTCTCTTGTTTTTTCATGAAATGATAAAACTAAATCTAGACTAAACTTATGCCTGGTCTATAGTTACTCTTATGTAACTTTCTAAAATCTTTGGATTTTATTTCAAAAATGAGTGTGTGAACATAAACAAATCTTGCAAGGACAATAACATTTTCCATCACCTTTTCTTTTTAAGTTAGACCACAGTCTAGCAATTGTCTCCCTATTTTGTTGTGTGTTGATATCGTCAGACATGGTCTTTCTTGAATGGAATGACTCGTTGGTGGAAGAAGGATGACTTGTTTGCAACCTGCAGATTCGATATCAAGTGTATTAAAATAACATCCAACATTAATAATCAAGTAAATTCTAGCAAATCCAATTGATTCGTATTTGTGTATCATGTGACATTCTTTCTTACAAAGAGTTGTTTGTTTTCTTAGGGATGCCCTCATATGGATGATGTGTGTATCCTTGATCACAACCTCTTCCTTGCTTGATAGTGTATGTCTACTATGTCTACCTAATACATGGCATTTCAAATTAAGGGCTCTCTAATAATAACTTAGATAAATGTGGTTGGAATAGAACTAATGTCACAAAGTGGTTGTTGGTGTTGCAAGAGGTCTGAGATACTTACATGAAGCATGTTGTGGAGACTGCATCTATTGTGATCTTTGACCCAGTAGCATTCTCTTCACAATGATTTTATGAAAATAGTAATTCATCTACCTTTTTATATATTTTAAGATGGATCCTTATTCAAGGATTCCAGTTAATGTACATTGTAAACAAATCCATTTAACTATATAAATTAACTACAAAAGACATATAGCAGAAGAAATAATATTCAAGAAAATCACTGTCTGTATATTTTAATAAAGAAGATTACACCTTTTAAGTAATTTTAAAAGAGGCACAATCAATTTTATAGACTTGTATCTAAATCTTCACGAGTGTCCAATATGCTTCTTGGTAAGTTTTTAGAAATTTAATGTCTTTTTGCATTTCTAAATTTTGTGGGATATAGTAAGATTTTAGGGTTTTGTGACGTTATTTATTTATTTTATTTTTTAATTTTTTTATAGAGAGAATCTAGCACATGTATACATCATAAGAAAAATCTTGTGACATTAACATTACCTCATCGTTGTATTCCTTGCCTCAAAAACCTAAATGAGGAAAATTAAACACAATTCTATCAATCATAGTTCCCCTGAAGATCCCTAGCTGATCTATTATGGTTGCATCCACCTCATGCAGTTTACATGCTCCACAACTTAGCAAGTTACAAATTGAATTCCTTGTAGATGGGTAAAATGTTAAAATAGTATCTGTATTAGGTGGTATCAGAGCTCAGAAGATTCTTTGGGAGAAGAGGAGGAGGCAAACTAAGGTTTTGAAGACTTAGAATCCCTCGTTGAACCTTGAAGTTGATTTATCCTTTAAGAGTATTCCAAGGTGGTGGTTCAAAGTTTAATGAATCCTAGGTTGTAGATGAAGAGTGGAGAAAAATTTTACTGACATCAGAGGGATATAGTAGAGATGGTGATCATCATGGCTAAAGATTTGGGTACAAGATATAATCAGGGATATCCTATGTTCATAACACAATGCAGATGTAAAGGTAAAATTTGTAAAGTTATTGTTTCAAGTGGATCATTAGTTAATCTTGTTTCTACTGAAATGGTTGACAAATTGAATCTAGAGAGGTTATTACATAATGAACCTTACAGAGCACAAGGAATGAGTAATGAGAAAATATTTGATGTGAGAGAACAAGCATATGTTCATCTTACCATTGGGTCATATGAGGAGGTCATTTTGTGTGACATTGTGCCCCTAGTGCATTGTCATTTGATCCTTGGGAGGACATGGAAAGTGGAGAAATGTACCCTACATGATGGAGCAGAAAACACCTATACTTTCATGGATGGTGGAGAAATGATAGTCTTGAGACCTTTGAGGGAAGATCAAGCAACATGGAAGGTGTCTTGGAACACTAGTGTATTTGATAGGGTTGGATTCCTCAGGCGTGAGGAATATGAAGATGAGAAGAAAAGGATAGAGGAGAATATCTCAGAGGTTGCTGAGGTAATAGATGAGTATGTGGATGGGGATATCCAAGTTGGGACAATCATGTGTCCCTTATATGTTGCTGTTGAAAATAGAGAAGACAGGGCTATTAAACAAGCCATAGATGACATGTTTGAATGCCAAGAAGGATGGCATAGGGAAGATGGGTTGCAGGAGGTCTCAAGGATGATAGGGGCCTTGGAGATTGAAGAGTTCACACTCTTGAAGATAGATTTTGTAGAGGGAGACACAAGTTGTCATAAGAGGATGGAGAAGAAGTTGGTATGGCCTGTCAAGAGGCTTATTGAAAAGAGGAAACTACTGAATGGGGGACCCATTGAGAGGGTACAAAAGGTTGATGGTGAGAGGACTATCCATGATGGCAAGAAGACAAGAGTTCATGAGGAAGAGACAAATTTGTGGGATGAGATGAATGCCATAGTTGAGGAATGGCAAGAGAAAGGTGGAGTGATGAGAGAATTCCTAGAACAAGGGCATGAAGAGGAATAAGTATATGGTCATGAATAGACCTTAAAGTTAGGGTTGTCTACAAGGACAAGGAACTCACAAGAAGTGTGGGAGCAGACAGTGGAAGTACTGAAAGAAGTGGATGAAGGAGGGGAGCACCAAGCCTTTGATTGGGTGCATATGAAATATTTGTTTGGTTTTGTGTCTAACATTTTTGTGACAAGTTTGCAGGAGTTCTATATTGTTCATCATACACATGATGGTGTTATAGACATTTGTGATATGAAGAATGCAAGGGTGTGTGCTTCACACATGATATTTGTTTGTAGGTATAGGAGGTACATTTTTATGGTAGATCCTCAACATGTGATAGACAAAGACTGGAGGAAGAGGAAGAAAACTATCAAATCCAAAGAGACTTGGATTAATTTGATCCTTGGGAGTATGGTGCAGGGCACCCTGGCAAAAGCATAAATAGAGAGTCATTTAGACTCATGAATGGTTTAAAGATCTAGAGATGAATGTAATGGGACCTAAGGTCCATTTTGTATTGGACATGTTTTGATGTAATAAAGCCTAAAACTATAAAGGCAATGTAATAGAGGTAAATGGCATTGAAAAGTTGAAGTGTACCTAAGGGGGGTCATTAAGTGTTTATTTTTTTTATCCTAGTTAGCAAAAGGATCCTAAGGCCTATAGGGTCTTTAATAAGTTTAAAATGGCCAATAGAGCCAATTAAGTCTTGTAAAAGCACTAAAAGTGCTCAAAAGTTGTAATTTACCATGTTGGCAATTGAGGCCTAATAAGGCTTGTAAGGGAGTTAGGTGTCTTTAGAAGGGTTAGTGAAGTTATAAACCTTTTAAAAGGTTAGGGAAATGTAATAAAGGCATAAATTATTGTAATTTGTCAAAGTTGACACTTTGTGTCAACTTAGACAACAAATTTCCAATTGTAACTAACTGGTAACAGTCAGATAACTGACTATTATGGTTAGACAAGAGGTTGTTTGGTTATTTAGGAGGGATTTTGTCAAGTGTTTTAGAGATGTGGATTTGGTGTGGGGTCGAGCAACCCATGTAAAAATTTTGAATCAATAAAACAAACAAGTTCTCTGCAATTTTTGTTCACTGTCCCACAGGTACAGACAAGAATAGAAAGTGTAATGGTTATTTGAAATTTAATCTTGGAGTAGGAATGAGATAGGGACATTAGATTAGTTTTTTTCTATCTTTCCTCTCATTCTTTTACTATTTCATAGTATCTTAGGACAAGAACATTGGACTAGTGTGTTTAGACCAGTGACTAGTTAGGCACAATCAAAAACTTCTTGTTCTGAGGCGTTAAGGATGGTGAACCTCTCCCACCCACTGTAATCACTATGATTGGTGGGAGAGGATGAAAATGTAATGATAAACTTGTATCATATACATTGTATGCAGGGAAGTGAAGATTTGTTGGAAGAACCACAAAACTTGATTGTTTGCTGATTGAGATGAAGCTCGGATTGAGACACCAGTCATCATGAAAGTGATTTGATTCATGGAAGAGGTGATTTGGTGATGGAATGTGTATGGGGAGATCAATTATGAAGTGTTTGTGCAATTGTTTTCATTTGGAGATGAGGTTAGAGGTCCTGTTGAACAGGCCCTAGATTAGTGACCCTAGAATCAAGGGTTTGGTGGCAAATGAGTTGGGTGAAGGGTAGAACCTTGTAAGCTTGGAATATATTATTTATCAACCTTTAGAAGGACTATTTTATCCTTTGGAGTCACTGGATTGAGTGGATTTATGGGTTGTTTTGTAAAAGTGGAGAATTAGGCCTAGTGAGGATAGGCTAGGGGTATTGGATCTTGGGTATGATCCAAAGGAGTTAATATTGAGTGTTGGGGAGGATTTTTAGATCCCAAAAGGGTATCTAAATCTTATTTTATTTTACTTATTTTTTTGGGGAATATTGGAGGAAAAGCCAAATTAATGATTGGTGAGGGCTACTAGCTTTAAGGGCCAAATGTGAGTGTTGGGTAAGAGATTAGTTGCCCAGATTGGATGGATGGATGGAACATGATAGAAAGGCCATGGGGAGATGTTTCACGAAGTTAGAATAAAGGTTGAGGCCTTGGGTGAAGATATGGTGACTAGGAGGAACTAGGTACACTTGGGGTAGCCTAGGAGACAAGTCATTGAGGGACATTGAAGTAAAGAAGTTATTGCAAAGTGAAATGGATTTGTTGTCTGATATGATCAAGATCGATAGGTGTTAAAAATATTTGTGCATATGAATGTGTGTTTAGGTATTATCATGATGGAACTAGCACAAGGGAAGGTGTCTAATATTTTTGCAGACTAGTCCCTTTTATTTGGTGTCCTTTGGAGTCAAAAATATAGTTATACGTATGGATGTCCTATTAGGATGGAGTATGATTATTCTAGATTTGGTATTACAAAATCTTATTTTGCATGTATTTACCCTTGAGTCATATGAGTAAGGTTTGTTTATGATAGAAAATTTTGAAGTACAAAAATGTCATGACTATCCTATAGAGAATCCTATGGTAAAGGTCAATGTGAGTGTAAACTACGTTGAAGGTTTAGAAGTCCATGGCCTCTTGCTATGCAGTGCCTATCCAATTTTAACTGGGTAAGGAACCATGTCAGTAAGTGAATCATCCATATTTTCTAGGTAATTTGTTAGTTGAGACTATGTTGAGCCAAATATATCAAAACATGAACCTTTACTTGAGTTGTATGAATTAGTGTCAAAGGATTGTAACTCAATTGGTAGAGCAGAATTGGTGAGAATGATGATGACAAATTTCAATGATTTAAAGATGACACAAGCCACTCCAAATTTAGGGGTCAAGGCTATTAGCTCTTATGTTTGAGCTTGATGATTTCTTTTTCTCACCTATTATGTTTTCAAAAATGTCAAAAGAACTCCAAATCCTGTAATTTAAATTTGTTACAATCTAAAACAAGAACCATTTTGTTTCAATGAATTAGGTGAATCTGGAGGACAAACTGTGTACTAGCAGCTATTTTTAGATTCTTGTGGGGACGGGGTCTTGAGCATTCAGATCTTTCGACTTGAATTAGCTTTACTGGTATACACTTGTGTCCCTTGGACATTCCCTCAATGTTCATGAAGGAATGTAGAACATCTAATAGTTTCCAATGAGTTTGTATAGGTTTGAATCTATTCTCTTTCTTGCCAGTTCTTGTGTCCACCTATTTCATCTATTAAATGGTAAAGCTTTATATCAAGTTCGTAATGTTTTTAATGGTAAAGCCGTTTGTAATGTTTTTAGACCTAATTTGCACTTTTCTATCATGACCGAAGGAAATGATAGGTGATAATCTGTATGGCTAAGGTTGAAACCATACCCAAACACTGAGTCATCAGATTATTGTATGTTCATTCTCCATAACAACTTTGTTTGGTTTTTATGTTAATAATTTAGGGTTGTGTCTTAGTTCTAAATGGTTATTTTAATGATGTTTTTAGTCGGGTAGAATTAAGTGTTTTATATAATAAATGTTATGTATCATCATGAAGTTGACATTGTCAACTCCACAATACTTTTCTAGTTTCTTTAATATATTTAGCACTCACTCTAATCGGTGATGAGAACCGTTAGAGGATTTAGCATGAGTCGGTTATGGGAAGTTAAAAAGAAGTTATGAGAATTAGTTTTTGGAAGTGATTGAGTATTTGGGGAAGTCTTTATTGTATATTCAAGCCCCGAAGAATAGGTAGTAGGATAGAGTAGCGTAGGATGAAAGATGGAGAACCGATGAATGAAAAGAAACAATGTAATGGAACCGAATAATGATCAAAAGGATTTAATTTTATTTCAAGATCCTCGAGTTCTTTACATTCCTATTACCTTTCTTTGTTTAGATTATTGACTGAGGATCTCAAATACAAGTCAGATTAAGCAATGCTATTGAACTAAGTTTTGGTTGAATGAAACAATGTTGAAGATCTTTGTTTGTTTGATATAAGTTGATTCATGGTTTTATTGAAGTTATTTAAAGTTATATGAATCGGTTCATGATGATGATAATCAAGACCCTATTTGTGTTTGTGTCCGCTGTGACAATGAAAGATTTCAAAACCAAGATTCATCATTGATTGAATTTGAATATTGAAATAGTTATCAAAGAAACCGATAGTGGGAAAGATTCATGTTACTCCGACAATATTCGATGTTTCATTTCATCCAAGTTCACACTGGTGTCAATCCTTGAAACAGTTCATAAAGTGCGGTTTGTTTTCAAGAACGGTTACACTAAGTTCTTACTGTTGTAAAATCTTGATATCGACCAATGGATGGGTATTTCATGCCACGGAATAGCAAAAAAAACCAAGATGTGATAACAGTCATGTTGAATTGGAACCAAGAAGGGACTTTGCGTAGTAGGGACTAAATTCAAAATGGCTAAGGTATAGATCCATGCCAGTTTGCGTGACAGTCAAACAAAACCGTGAGCACCATATTTACAGAGGCATTTCAATATGTAAGCTTGTGTGGACTAAGAAAATATCATTACACATTCATTGAGGTTTGAAGGTAGTTTAAGTTTAGGTTTTGTCGAATTACTTAGGGCACCACAGACAATTGCATCCCTAAAGAGGGGACCCTATGATGCACCAAATTCTCCTTTGCCACCCAAAACATTTGCATTAATTGAAGGAAAGTTAAGGAAAGAAAGAAAACATACCTCTCAAACCTGTTCAAGCTTCTACCTCTTAAACCTGTTCAAGGAAAGTTAAGCATATCGCGCACGTGGGGATTGAAATGAGGTTTGAAACCTTTTTTTTTACTTTAAGTTATGCCCGTGGTGGTCGAAATTTTGACCAACACAGTGTTAGTCAAAATTTCGACCAACACGAGCATGTATTAAAAAAAACAAAAGTTTTCCTTCTATAATCCGACCAACCTAAATATTTTTATTTGATGGTCGAATTGTTTAGTCAAAAAATAATGTCAAATGTACTAGTGATAACACCCATAAACAATGGAAAGATCATGGACAAGGGAAATAAAGGTATCACAATATAATAAAATGATCATCCTTAATGTTCATTTTCATTTTCAAATGACACAAAAGGAAAATGACTTATCCATATACATAACATAAAGAATCATAGATAGTGTAGAGCTAATCCCAAATTCTGTAGAAAGGGTCCATATTCAACATGGGACAAAATGCATAGTGACAAGACTATGAAAAGTATTCCCCTTAGTTATAGTAAAAAAAGGACAAAGTCTAAAACAATCAATATGGTAGTAAAAAATAAGGACAATATACTTGACATTTATGGTGATAATAGGACAATTTTGTAGGTTGTAATGTGTTTTTCTTTACATAATCCATCAAAGACAGTGACCTCAATGTATGAATATGAGTGTAATATTGGGCAAGTGCAAGAAGATAAATTTTCTTTCTATTAGTCATGTAATGAAGATAGGATATCAAAGTACATGAACAAAACATTAAAACAAAGACATTATAGAAGCTATAGTCATACCCTCCAAGATTGTGGGTAGGTGGTATTGGTTAGAAAAGAATTAGACTCAAGCATTCCTTTTGTTGATAGTAAGGAAAATATTCATGATAGTCTATACAATGTTAGTGGGAGTAGATATGCAATAGAACACATGACATGAAATGAGAAGAAATCCTACTCAGTGAGTTTATCAAGGAAGAGATTTAAAAGTAAAATGTCAAATCCTACTATAATAGAGATTGCAACAGATAGAGCACAAAGAAATGCATCACAATGATCAAGAAAAACTAATTGAGAATGTTGATGATAATTATGATGAAAGGAATAGGATGTGGGAAAAGGATTTCATGAAGATAAATAATGACAATCTTAAGCATTCAAGTGAAATCTTCATGCATAGGAGCAACCCAAGAATGTCATGTTGACAAATGAGGAATTATATTGTGAAGAAAATATAAAATTGTAAGTAGAACAAAGTAATGGAAGATATTGAAGAGACTTAAAAGAACCATTTAAGACTCTTAAAATACCTTATTCACAAACACTAAGACTTCCTAGGGGTATGAAATCATTCAAAGGGAAATTTCAAGCTAATATGACAAGATTTGATGTAGTTGAAGGGTCTTTAATGACCTATTATAGTTTCATCCAACCCAAGGCATTATCCACTGAAAAAGACATGAAAATGTTACATGTATAACGTTGGTAAGTTGGTTTAGTAGTTGGGCAAGGTGAAGCATACATTTAGGGAATTTTTAGGGACCTTTTTTACTTAGCCCAAACATCACCCAAGCATCTAGGGGTAATTTGGTGAGAGGGATAACAACTAAGGAGATCTAGGAAGCAAGTGAAAAGGGGTGGGAGTCAACCCTAAGTATTTAAGGACACTACCAACCAAGAGAAGTCAAAGAAATAAAGGCCAAGACAACAACCATCATGGACCAAAAAACTAGACACCTAAGGATCTTTTGACTGGGAGAGTAATGTAACACAAGTATATTTTTTCTCAACACTTATTCCTTTCTTGTAGCAAGTTGTTTGTGGTATAAAACACAACCTTAGGCTTCTTTTTCAAGTTATTTCTTGCATTTTTGGTGAAGAATTATAGCTTAAAACAAGGTTCTTCCACACCTACATAGCCATGTAACTTAGTTTTAGACTGAGAACAATCATTTTTCAAACTTGTACAAGTTGTTGTAAACACCTTTTATCTATAAAAAATGAAGCATTTTTACCTTCTCTAAATTGTTATAATGTGCACGTCCACTTAATATGATTGATTCAACCTTGTGGTGATGTGCTCTCCTTGAAAACTATCTCATATTCATTACCTCTATATAGAAATATGTTTATTTTTGTAGGTTGTGATTTGTGTTAACAAACTAGGGATAGAGTTCAAGTTGTGACAACTTTCGTAGCTCCTAAATGTTGTCCTTAGTACTTTCAACCTAGTTATGAAACATTTTTGCAATGTAGATCTAAATTCTAAGTTGTGTATATTTTTGTTTTTGGTTCATTTTAAGCTCTCTCTCTTTTCCCTTTTCCCAATAATGTTAATAGTTATTTTAATTATAGGTTAATATCTGACATAACTAGCCCTCTCCATAGGTTGGTATTAACTACCAAAACTCGGCAAGGGTACAAACCTTAGTCATAACAGTATAACCATACAAATGTACAATTCAATGCAAAAAATTAAAAAAAATTATATAATTATTTTTTCTCAAATTGTGGGGTTCTATAAACTCATTATATCTTGCATTCTAATGAATTGTAGCTAATAGTTGGTATTGTCATCTTACAAGGTTTTCAACATCTATTTGGTCACTATCAATGCTCATTAATGGTTGGCAAGATTGTAGGGCCTTGTACCCCTAGTCTTAGCCATTGATCACATGAGGCTTAATCATAGCCACATGTAAGAATACAAATTAAACAAGCATGTTTATTTCATTGTTAGAGGCACAAATACTAAATAAATATGAAAAATTTAAACCTATCTAAAGTTTCCATGAAGACCACAACCTCCACTAGTACTATTCCTTTAGTTTGCTACCACTAGGCTATTGCTACCATAAGTGGCACTACCCTTATGCCACAAAAAAACCATCACCCTTCCCCTTCTAAATCTACTAGAATGTTTTTCTTCCAAGGGGCATAAATTTCACCTATTGTATAATATTTTTGTCTTCTTCTAGGTGTCAAAACTTCTCTCCAAGAACTGCACATGGTACAAGTTTGATTTTTAGAATTTTTATTTTTGGCGAGCTATGAAGCCAATGTTGCTTCACAATAGTTAATAGGTTATTTCAATTATATATGGAATAGTATTTTTAATTTTGAAATTAATACAATGGCACAATAGGTTGTTAGATTTGATGCTTCATAATATAGGTTCATAAGTATTTTTAATAATTTGGAATTTGATGTCGATAGATACACATGTTGTGTTCTAGTTTAAGGACATAGTCGATACATGTGTCAAACTTGAAGTCTTATTTTAGCAAGAGTTGAGTACATGAGTACATATGGTGATGATTATGGACTCATCAAAGTTCATGTACACTTGAGCATTAACATGAAATTATCATTTGTATAGTTGAAAAGATGTGGTTTTGATTGAACATGATACAGGTTGTGATCTAATTTAGTGTAAGGAGGTTTTTGTTATCTCCTAGATGTTTGTTTGATCTCTGTATTATGATCACTCAATTGTGTATTCTTTTGAAAATTGCATCTGCAAGTGATTTGGTGTTTGAGTCTTGAGATCTACAAGTTATCTTAGTTTGTAAGTTATTGATATGATGGTGAGTTTTCATGTTGCATTGATTGGCTATCTACAAGTTATGTAGTTGTGCAGGTTGGCTACCCATTTGGTTTATGCAAGATTACATCGATGTAGATTGACTATATCCATAAGTCTTTTCATTTAGTTGAGCATATTTGTGGTCAATTGTATATTGATATGTTGCATTGTGATGAGAGGTTAGATGTTCAAAATTTCTTAAAAGTTAGTTATTGAGTCTTGAAGCATGTTATTTGTCACAATGTCATGGATTACTTGGTTATATGGTTTAGTAGGATATTTTGATAGCGATGTTTTAATAGTGATGTTTTAGATTCATTTATTCTACTTTATTGTCTAAGAACTATTGGTATTGTAGTTGAGTGTGTGTGGACCATGTGTGATCTTTATTTAGGAGATGGGTGTCACAATGCTATATAGAGCTTAATATAACAATTTAGTGTAAGCTTTCATAGTGATGGATTCATCTCTAGGTGATGGATGACCTTTTGTAAGGGTTGTCATGGAGAAGCTCTTGGATTGTATTTACTGTAGTGAGGGTTCTTCGACATCTTGAGTTTTATTGGCAAGAGATGGTCATCTTCATATGATTGGAGATGTCAACATCTTAATTAGCCATGCCGGAATTTTAAAGTCTTTTGGTTGAGGTGTTAGTTTATGACTTTTCAATTTAATCAAGTGATCCTATGTTAAGTGAATGGTTTGCTATTGTGTCTTGGCACACTCTAGATACTAGTTGGAGTATTTTTCACATGATACATGTACTCTTCGGAGTAGGATATGTTTATCGGAGCATATGACCTTATTTTGTGGATATTTTATATCATGATAGTGGTCTAGATAGTTCTCTTAGTATTGAGTAAACTGGTCATGTATTTGGGATATTCATGAATGTGGTGTCTCGATTGGAGCTTAGCATGGATTGATTGATTAGAGTTTCCCATGTATACTTCAATACTTGGGTGAGGCTAGAGTTATCTTTATTTTAGAGACATTTATTGAGAAGGTTACTCTTTAGAGGTTTTAGCAAGAGCCTAAGGATAAATCACCTAGATATGGATGTTAGTTCATGATTGACCTATTGAGGAGATCATTTTTTAAGATAATAATGGAGCCTTACTGTATTGTAGAGTATAAATCTCATTCCCCACTTCATCTTCTTTTTGGATAATCATTTGAGGGGTATTGTCCATGTTGTTTTTACATGCATTATGTTTTTTTCTATCTTCTCAAGGATATGAATCTTGAGCTATGGTTGTTTATAGTTGTAAAGGGTTTATTTGAGGAGTATTTGGCATGTTTATCTCCTTGTACATATGTGTTTGTTTTATGGTCATTAATGATGAGTTTAGGACATGTTATTGGGATTATTCTAGTTTTGAGGATGAATTCAAGCTTGATCCTCCTTGGTCAAAGAGGCCTACTTCCATGTTGGTTGTATGAGATACATACGTTTTATTTAATCTATGAGATTGAGCTTGTTTAGAATTTTTAATTTTTTGTAAAGTACATTTCGTATGATGTGATTTGTAGGTTTCTCTATTTGTTCTATGTCTCCACATACAATTTTATGTGCACATGGTTTGGTATGGTGGACTTGGGAGAGTTATAGTGATTTTTTATAATAGAGTATGCAATATTTTTTTGTTTCTTCTATGGATCCTTGTTAGTATTCTTTGTTGCTACATGATTTGATTATCAACCACACCTTGCTATGAGTGTTGATTCACAAAATTAGTATGCCTTCATACATGCGCACATGTGTGTGTGGTGTAGTGTGTACATTCTTCATAACAAGTCTTACACACAAAGCTTTTGATTGCATTTTATGGGTTGCATATGTTGTCGACATGAGTTCTAGTGGATGTATGGAAGGTTGGATGTAGCATTATTTATGTTTTATATATCTAGACATGTTTTTCTTTATGATAGTAGCTTCAAAACTTTGTTATTGTTTGTAATGGTGCATCATCACCTTGGCTTGTTCATTTTCTTCCATAGGTGGCATGTTAGCAAATGAAATGAGTTATTTCTTGAGATGGCCATCACATTGGATTTTACTACAACTATCTTGATGGTGCACAATAGCATGCTAGATATTCATGTAGTTTTATGGATGCCTATTAAATAAGAAATTAGCAAAAGAGATAACTCAACATAACTCAAACTCGGAAAAATCCTAATTATAACAATAAGAGATGAAACTAGTGCAATTCACATAAAATGAAATCACACCAACACAACTCCATCCATTCCATGTGTAGAGACAACCTAATTGAGATAATTGTGATGTAGAACAGCTTGCATGATTTAGATAGACTGAACTCATTGAGTTAATTGATTTAATTGGGAGTTAAGTGCATTCACTTAATCAACTAAGCTAAGCCAAAAAGCTCGAAAGGTGGAAATGAAGCCTTAAATGAGAATTATTTAATTAAGCATGATAAATGAATTAGATTAATAGGTTAATTAACTCGTGTGCATGAAATAATGAAATAATATAAAGACTTCATTTATTTTTAGATGAGGTTTTTGAAAAATGAATAATTAAATAAATTAAAGAATATACTTAATTATAGGAAAAATAGTTTACTAAGTAAATAATTGAAATGATTATTTAATTATGAGAGATTGAAATCAATTTAATTAAATAATAAAGACTATTTAATTAAAGTGTGGGAAAATAATTGATAAATTATAGATTAGTTTATTAAGATTGGAAGAAAAATGTCTAATCAAGTAATTAAAAGTTATTTAATTATGAGAAGACACTGAAATGTTGATTTTTGAATTAAAAATAGATAATCAAATAACTAAAAAAATAATAATTACAAGAAGAGAGGGAAACATCATTTTTTTAATTTGAATTAAAAGCATGACAGTGAACTAATTAAATAATTAAGATTATTTAATTAAATAAGAGAAATTAGGCATCATGACAATTTTAGGTGTGTACAATGTCTTTTACTAATTGACACTTATGCAATGTATACACCAAGTTAGAGAATAGTAGGAAAATGCTATTGTACACCTTGTACAAGAAATAATTATTTTATTTATATAAAACAAGCAATGTATTTGTGCTTTATCTTTAGATGTGGTTATAAATTTTATGTGCAGCTTGTATATGGGAAAAAATATATTTAATATTTGGAAAAAATTAGTACTAAAAAGTAAATGTCGGGGTCAACGATTTTCAGCCATCTTAGCCAACACAAAATCTTGAAACACAAGCTAACAAAATAGTCTTGGAAGCCATGTTTTCACTTCAACAAAGTTGAAGATTATCGAGCAATACAGCTCTCTACAAGTTTTGGGCATGATGTACAACATTTCAGAAATAAATAACATAATCAAACACATAGTTATGTTGAATTCAAAATTGTTGTTTTGATTAAATCGCAATTATCAAGTTTTGATTTTGGCTTTACATTATCAAATGAATGAGCATATTGCAAACAGCTAGCGAATAAGTAATTGGAAGTTTTCTATTGTATAATATATGAGCATGAAAAAATTGGAAGTGTGTAATTATCCCAGGTAGCTTGGAATGAACCTTTCAAAAACTTGACCCCCAATTGAGGTGGGAAGTAATGGAGCCCCAATTACTTAGAGGTATCAATACAAGTTGACTTTTCAAACACATTGATCTCAGCTTCAATTAAACATGACAGAATAGAGCAGAAAATAATAAATCAACAGAAGCACGAACCGAACTATTCAACAAACCAAACTTTTATTTTGAAATTGAAGATGGTGGAACCATAGCCCAATCACTTGTTAAATACTTGGTGGCCCGAAAACGTGACTGACTCCCACTCAACAAGTAGAATAAATTGCACAGAGTGTATAATAAATGTAAATCTTAGTTCCAAAACTTGGACTCGGCAAGGCCAACTTGACTCGTGACTCGGCAATGACTCGGCAAAATGAAATAACCCTTGAAATTTAGAGATTTTTAACGATTTAAAACTTGTTTCATGCACCCATTATTGAATAAAGCTTAAAGACGCTATAACATCATCAAATAGAAGCTAATTTGATCACATACATAAGCATACATCCATGATCCACCACATAAAGCTGAAGGAAATAGAAAACATAGATATATAAAATTATAAATATTGTCAAATGTATATAAAATCCATGATATCCATGATATCAAATGTTCCCAAACATGTGTAAACAAAAACAAGTATATGGCTCAAGCTCTAGCTCAGCCTCAGCCTCCGACTAGTCTCTCCACCTCCTACAAAGGCGTGTAAGGTAGGTCTTGGATGACTGAGTAGCCATAATCTCCACCTATGAGGTGCCCCAATGATCAACATCAATTGTGTTTGTGCTAGATCATGTTCTATCCTCCTCTTCCATAGCTTGGAGATCGTAATGATAAGTTATCAATATTTTTTCTTTAAATAAGAGAGTGCGTTGAATTATTCATAGGATAAATCACGAAAAATATTTTGCAACATTTCTAAATGAGGTCTCAAAATAAATATATTTTTTTAATCTATTAGGAAATGTTAACGAAGTGTATAAATTTGTGTGTTAAATTTCAAATGTTATGACATGTTAAATGGAAACAACTACATTGAAATAAGCATATAAATCTTTACATGTTTTTTGCTAATTGATTGTAATGTCCCCGCCAGGCAACCCATAAGGAATCAGGTCTATGACCTAAAATTACAACTAACAATTTTTTTTTAACATTCTAACATATCATCATTACCATTCACAAGTACATTCTTTAAGGTTCCCTTAACGAATTCAATTACCATTATCACGTATTTCATTTTATTACTTAAAAAAAAACAAATTATATTTCCATTTCAACTTCAATTTACATTGATTCCATTTCACATTCAAACCAATTACATTAATGAACTAGTCGAATTAATTTTCTTTACCAAACTAACACATAAGTTACTTTTAGAAGTGAAACAAGCACACATTACTTATCTCATCCGCTAAGTACATTTATTTTTTCATATTTATTTACTTTTTAACATTATCTATGCTCAACTCAATTGCACCATCAAAACTCAATTAAGCTTTTCCATTAAGAGTCCTTACTTTCTATTTTCAATATAATGATAGAAAGAGTGTAAAGTAATTAACCATATATTGATAACCAACACAAACCATTCAATGAATCTTTCTTTTTCCATAAGTTTAACTTCCACAAATCATCATCTATAACCTTGTATAAGCCTAGTTAAGAACTAAGATTAAAACCTTGTTTGAATAATCACACATTACTCACAATGAACTATACATTTAAGAAGTCACATCTCATTACTACTTTCAATAACATAGATGTTTCCTTTTCCCTTATTATTTCACCTAGAGATACCCTTGAACCCTTAGCATATCTTTTCACTAACCATATATCAAAACAAGTTTCCTTTTAAAGAAGTTTACATCCATACGTACTTTCATTACAAAGGTTTTCATAGAACCATTACTTCCAATTCTCATTTAAGATACACAAGAGATATAAGGTAGGAATTACTCATTGATTTAACCATATTCAATCCCTTTTTAGATTCATAATTCTACCCTTCACATATACATAACTTATTTCTTACAAATTCCTTTTACAAACATAATTACAATTAATGCACATTGCCCGAAGGCATATAGAAAGATAATTACATCAAGTTTCCCAAAGCTCACCATACATCTTTACATCTTGATAACAAAAGATAGAGATACGTGATACAAAAACAAAATCTTCACCACTGAACAACTCAGAATCCAAGCCACAACACAAACCACGAACAATACCTTGAAAGAGATTTGCCACCCAACCATGTGAAACTAATAAAGTTCCACCCCCCGCGCTAGGAGATAGAACCAAGGTACTCTCAAGACCTTAAGGCAATCTAAGTCTTAAATACCAATAATCAAAGCTCAAAAGAACAAGAATAAAGCACATAAAATATCATCATACTATAACACCGAGGTTAAGGTTCTAGGAGACCACCTAAGTGAGTGTCATCACACAACCTGTGTATTGGGATCCACCCTAGTAACCATGTAACCCCTGTCCCCCCTTTATGAATAGGGATCCATCCTGGCAGTTATCCCTGATCCCAGTACTCCAATCAGGTCTGTGTGGCCATTATTATGTTTTCTTTCATTATCTTTTGAATCCCCCCTTCCCAGGTTAATTTTTTAAGGTTATCACTTTTTACAAACCCACCCATAAGATCATTTGGCAACCACTTTAGGGTTCCAACACCTATGGTGAGCCACTCACATAGGGTTCATATTCTCTTACCCCATCACAATCCAAAGACACAAAATAACACTTTCATGCCTTGATTCACAGGTTTAGGAAACTCCCCTGCGCACTTAGGCCCTCAGAGCGAGTCCTAACCTTAACCATATACATAACAGGAACCATTGGAAGAATGTCTATCACAAGACATCTCAAAGAAAAACATAAAACTTTCCACATGCATAAGTACAACTTTTCAAGGCTAATTTATAAGTCTAAGGAACCCTCCCGTGCACACAGGCCACCTGAGACGAGTCCTAGCTTCATAAACTAAGCTCAAGAATATGCCAAGTGCAAAAACATCAAAAGTATACCATGTAACCCCAACACAACAAGTAATAAACATACATAGGGGATACAAACTTCCACGTGTAAACACCTTGTTTCATAGCTTATTTTTATAAGTCCAAAAAAAACCCATGTGCTTGAAATTTGGCTAAGTCTGAAATTTTTTTAAAAACCAAAAACTATAATTTGCATCTTAACTCCTATGAAGCTGAAACCTATCTCAATCATCCCAAAAGGTACCTAATTCTTTTATACAAGTATAACTTAAAGTATAAGTAATTTCTTATACTTTAAGTTATACTTGTATAAATCTTGTTAATATTAAGCCCCTGAAACCTTAAAAACTCCAAACGACTTTCTATATAAACTCGTAGGACAATGCATGCATTCCCATACGACTTTTGACCAAGTCTCGTATGAGTATGGATACAATGTCGTACGACACTGTAACACACTTTCACAAAATTACATTTTAAACTTCCCAATAACACTTAACAACTGCTTTTGACCCATACGACAATGTATGCATTCCCATACGACTTTTGATCAAGTGTCATACGAGTATGGATACAATGTCGTACGACACTGCAGGGCACTTTTACAAAATTAATTCAGAATTGCCCGAAAAAGGCAAAAAATGACTTTTTAAGGCATGGAGAGTGTCTGGGAAAGGTTCCCTGAGGTCAACCTAATGCAGGGACCTCAATACCACATCCAAAACACATCCTCAACATTAGCTAAGCCTTAGACTAAATTAAATCAAATGAAAAACTACAATTCACAGAGAACCCTGTAGGAACCAAAAATGAGGAAAGAAGGACTGCAACTATTACTAAACCATCCCAAACCTTCATAAACCTTCCCAAATCATTACATAACTCTCTAAAACACCAAAATGAAGTATCACAACAAATCTCAGGCTCCCAAGAAATATTTTGCCATTAAAACTATACAAACATTTACATAATTACTTCCCGGCATCACAATAGAAATACACAAAAGATAGACATTTACATTTCCATTTTAATACATAAGAAAAAAATCCAAAGGATAATATAATATCATATCATACACACAATATTTATACACACACAGGAAGAATGGAGATTCTTCCCAGTTTAGACCCTACCTGGGGTCCTACGGAGAATCTTCTTTCCTTGGCTGGACACTCTCTGCAAAATTTTCAGCCTTGAGTAGATAACCTCCTAAAAATCTTCCTCTAGCAATCAAACTCTAGGAATCCACAGACATTTGTCTTCACCAAATGGATACTCTCAAATTCACACAACTTCAAATAAATTTTTGAAAAAATCAATGCATAACACTCCCAAAAATCTTCCAAGAACTCCCTCCCCTCAAACCACACATAATTGAAATATTTATCCTCCAACTATGTGGTTGGAGGAGTTGCTTTACGGGAAGCAACCTCTCCAACTTCCATAGTTGGTTGGAAAATAAACAAATCAATCTCATAAGCACTTAACAAAGTTTTAATAAATTTAATTAAAAATAACTTCAAAAAAAACCATAACAAGAAAACTCAACAAATAACTTTCAAGAAAACCACATAGCACACATGGAAACCAACTAGCCTAACTTTTAAGAGGTCTCATGTTCAACTCCCTCCTAGATAGCTAGTTTTACTACAAGGGCATTTATTTTTATTATTATTATTATTTTCACTTTTTAATTAATACATTTATTTAATACACTTCATTGAATTCACTTTATTTAATAATAATAAAGAACATACCATCAATAAAACATACAAATATTATTATTTATATAAGCATGGGTATATGCGTGTGCACCCACATATACACATACCTATATAACATACAATTAATATAACACATATATAATAAATATATATACATATACTTATAAGGATAAATCTAACTCACATCATTAATCACATAACTACATCAAATCACAAGGCCACATCACATACTGCATTCAGATCCCCTAGCTAGGCCTAAACAGAAATCTAAGCCCATGGTAACCTTGAGAGTAATCTTGGTAATATTTCCACACAACAACAATTCGAGAATTTTGAAGGCATGCTCAGACCTGTGTAGCCAGGTGGAGTTGATGTCTGGTACCTGCATTCTGCAACACCAACTGACATCCATATATACATATATATAAACAGACAATGGCAAAAAAAAGAAAGTGCGACATCGTGTGGACCTCCTATAGGAGTAACTACGACTGTCTCCCCTCATCCTACACTCACACCAGACAATGACATCAACAAAGCATAATTGGATTAGTATGTTTAGTACCAGAATAATCTTTTTTCCATATTGTATAAAAAGAATGCATCACAACATAATCAAGTAAATATAAATCATCTATTAACTTTTAAAAAACTCATTTAACCATCAGACATGTACTCAAAATGTCCCATATCAAATCAAAATAAACAAATCATATAACCCTAAATGAATTAATCATGTCTAATCCAAGTAACATTATTAGAGAAGGTAACACATCTAACCCTTAAGTGATTATAATCAGTTAACCTAAGTTAAACATGAATATTAATAATGAGCATTTCACAAAGAAGCATATAAGTCTATCAGGTGATCCTTTTAGCATTAAGGTCCTAAACTATCGTTGACACGCAAGAAGATGTATAGGAACATACCTATGCAATATTATTATTTCGCACATTTAATGTATGAAGTTATGGTGAGTTGAATGAGGTTCAGTTTAAGAAACCATCTCAAGGACCATTCTCACGTATAGCTCTTCCTAATTTTTAGTAAGCATAACCAGGACTTGATAGGGTTGGAGGGGCATTACATTGATCAACAATAGAGGAACAATTAAAAGCAAAACATGAACTTAACCTCACATTTTTCCATAGTTACACCGCCCTGGGGGACAGGGGAATCAGGGAACAAGTTTCGGGGACGATGAGACGGAGGGGCCTCAATTTGGGGACGACGGGGGAACGGTGCGAGGACAAGGGCGGGGGACAAGAGGGGTGTATATTACTATATAGTATATACTATGCATGTGGTACTTAAAATGCTAGTTATGAAAAGATGTATAGCAATATAAGACATAAAGATGTAAAAGTATTGTTTTAAAGTATTGGTCCTTTTGTGTTGGATATACATGTTAGATATAAGTTATATCTAACATGTATATCCAACACAAAAGGACCAATATCTAACATTTATATCTTTGTTGGTTGCTGTTTTCAAGTCCCTAGGTCTGGCAAATGAGGGTTGAGTGATTTTGGCCTGTTGGGAAGTCATGTCTATTTGGGATTTGGGCGAGAGCTAAGCTAAGTCTGTCATAGAGATGGGATCGAAACCAAGTGATTTGTGATAAAACGAGTTAAAACCCTTTGAAAATCCTTTTGCCAGCTTCAGTTTGACCTTAGAAAGCCATGATGGATTGTGGGAGGTAACCATGCTAAAGGCTTGTTGAATCCTAAAATTTGGTTAAGTCTAGAATTTTTCGAAAACCCCCAAAATCTAGAATTTGCATCTTAACTCCTATGAAACAGTAACCTATCTCAAACATCCTGAAAGTATTTATACAAATATAACTTAAAGTATAAGAAATTAAATAAATCAAACTTATACTTAAATGTTATATTTGTATAAATCCTCACGCCCCTAAACTAAAAAAAATTAAAAAATTGTATGATCAATGTTAAGAAAAAATATTGATAACTTAACATCAGCGAGTCATGGAGCCATGACTCAGCGAGTTATGGCATAACTCGCATGACTCGCGATGACCCATAACTGAGTGAGTCATGGAAACGAGTCATCATGACCCGTTTGGGTCTGCTCGGCTCGTTGACTCACTGGACTCATTGGACTCGCAGCAAGTTTTGGAACTCTGATGTAAATAATGCATGAGAAGCATAAATAATGAATTAACATAATATTTGTGTATTTTTTCTATGCCATAATTACTTGTAAACAAGATTGAAAAATACTGGGAAAACTTCCAGAATGCTGAAATATTTAATAATAGGGAAAATGTTTTGATTAGATAAGCATGGGAGGGGCCCAGACCCATAACATGTCATCCATCAAGGCAAAGGGAATGAATCTCACAATTGGTGGGATTGAAAAAGAAGAATAGAGAGCTTTTGACCATAGCTCGGAACTGGCAAGAGACAAGGGTCTCGACTCTATACAATATAATTCTCTCTCACATCTGAAAGAGTAAGGGGAGGACCTTACCTCCAACGAACTACCATCTAATCAATGCAATCATCCATCACCCCATTGCCAGGGGAAGCAGTAGGTGATCCCCCAACAAGAAGATTAACAACTGAAGGAGCAGCTAAAATACGAGGCAAATCATTAGGCACTAGAGAAGATGGTAGCTGAGTGGGAGCAGCCTGCATGACTAGAGACTGGCTAGAAATAGAAAGAATCTTGGAAGGCACATCAAGGCATGGCTGGGGTATAACCGGATCATGATATAGTAGAATCCTAGTCAGAGTCCGATACAACTTCAATTGTTAAATGATTTTCCTTAGCATCCTCCCCCCATGTAGCAACACCTTTCCGACACGACAGAGCAATCAAAGCCAAGTGAATAGTAGCAAAGTAGCACGAAAATGAAAGGGGAGGCACTCATAATCAAGTAGTAGTTACATCCAAGGCCTGTCCCCAACTATCAACACATCTCCATGAAGAAGTTTAGAGATGTTGATGTCAACTAGAATGGGAGCAAAGGTGGAGTAACCCAAACTGGAAGCAGAATCATTTACCTTCAATACACAACCAAAACTGTTGTGGATGGCCTCGTATCAAGATTCCTCCAAAAACATAAGGGGCAGATTAGGTAGTCTAACCCAAACTAGACACACAGAGTGGTTTGGTGAGGGGTTGAAAGAGAGAGACGAGGGTTTGACCAAAAGAGAATGCTCTCTCCAGGCCCAAAATTGTCCCAGCACTAAATCACAATCCTCAGACGAAACAAAATCAGCAATGAAAAAACCTTTAGCACAAGGAAAGAGTTCAATCCTACCAAACACTTTCCAAGAGGAGTGGACCAAGTTGTGTGCAAGCAGAGTACGCCAGAGGGTGGAGAACCGACACACCAAACCCTATCTCTATACAACTTCCTCACCACAAACAATGACCAGAGAGGATTTAGCACAAGAAAGAGGCTGAAAAATATGTTGGGGGCGAGCAAGTCTAAACTGAGCTACAAGGGCATCAAAAGAGACCTTAGAAGAGCCTTAAGGCCATGTCTGCAGCCACATTTTGCCCTAGTTTGCAGCCGGTAGCATCCACAACAGAATCGGGAGCCTCCACACCAGGAAGGGCTGCCTCCACACCAGAAGCAACAACAGGCACTTCCGCAGTAACTGCAAAGGGGGGAAGCAGCTGAGGGGCAAACAACCCCTACAAGAGGAGGAAAAATAGAGTTCTGCCAAAAGGGCATTCCAAATGCAGCAATAGGCTCATGGAATTAAATTTAATCAATTATAAGTGGAAAAATGTTATTTTTGTTCTTTCAAGTCAAATAAGGGGGAAGAAATGTTGTTTTTCCATTTGGCTGAGTCCAAAACATTTTTTTTGTTTTTGCCTTTTAAAACCAATGCAAGCATATTCTAGAGTAACGTCCCCATAGCATCGTTGGAGGGCAGCATCCTTAGAAAGATCCTTGTTGCATTATAGGGCAGGGTTGAGGCAGAACCCTAGCACCAAAGCCCAAAAAATCTTTGCAGTCACATTGACCTTCATGGCACATGAATTTTTTCCTATTTTTAACACTTTTGATCACTTGGTGATAAATCATTCTAATCACCCAACAATCAATTGACAAAAATTGACAAAAAATAAGAGTTAAACCAATTATCAAATTCTCCTCTGAGACTCGCCAAGTTCAAGCAAGTGTTGGCAGTGACTCACCAAGTAACTAACAATACTAAGGGATATGGATAATGATAACATTGAAAAGTGCATTTATCCAAAATAGATACAAGGTTAGCCTTTAAGAACTAGTAGAAGTGCCAAAGCAAAATCTTGCATATAAGAGCAATATATTCTGTTGCCATTAAATATCATAGATTAAAAAATTGAAAGGACAAAATCACCAAATAAATGGTAAATGACCTTTTGAAAACCAGCTAACATTCCCAGAATTCTTTCCATCAGTGCTGTTCTCCTAATCTAAGCAAATTGGTGATTACAGGAAAACAGCAATCATTTCGCAAATCATGAAGAGAACTCAAGTGCTCTCAGTTGGTTTCAACTACCAACTGCATTAGCACAATTACGAATCCATCGCAAACTAAATATGCAATTTCACATGTTCCAAGCAATTATGAAGTACATTAATAATTTAATACAAACGTTTTCTACAGTCGATGGCACCACAATAGCATGGCATTTGCTTGATTCTACCTTCTCCATCAACTACACTATCCAGAACATAGCCATAGTCATAGGTAAGCTCCTGCAGTTTTTAAGAAAACAATTTTGTCAGCCTCGAGCTTGAAGTTGCTAAGATGAAACATGAAATTAATTATCCATCAGCATGCAACAAAATTCAACAAACCTTGGTGCAAGCTATTTTTTAATAGTAAGATAGACTTTGCAGGTTGACAGTTAAATCTCACCCATACTTTCTAGGAGACTCGTACCCTGACCTTTGGTACTCATATCCCATATTTGAAGTGCATCCTTGTCTTAGAAACCCATATGGGGATGTCTCTAGACCTTATGAGACTTGATGAAGATTATTTGCATCTTTATATGTCTCTTAGAAGCATCCATTAAAAATTGAGAAAAAATTCCTCTGGGACTTTCTCAAATATAATTATAAAGTACATTTGGTTTTCCAAGAATGCTGATATGTGGCTGACAAAAACTGAAAGCAGTAAAGAAATGCACTAGTAGACTAAGTTGCTGATTCGGGTACGGATGTGGATGCCAGTACAAGAATCGGGTGTGCGGATGCATGAATTTTTTTTTTGGGGGGGGAGGGGGTTTGGATGCGTTTATATATATATATATATACATATAAAAAAAAATGTAGAAGAATATATAACATATCATCAATTAACAATTTAGCAATACTTAAATTTAAAATTTAATACATTGTTAAGCCACCAATTTGGCTATATATAATATATTATATATATATGAACTTATATTATAATATATAATATATATATATATAAAAGTTATATATATTATAAATATATATTCAACACAGCGACCTCGAGAGGAGTAAACGTCAGCTAGTTGAGCTTTTAGATCTGAGTTCGACGAACATAACAGTGAGAGTGGGAATCATTGGCTTAGGCAGTGTTGGCAAAACCACCTTGGCCAAGGCTGTTTACAATGAAATTCGTTTTGGATAGACAGGGTAACATAGCCACCTTGTTGTTTTGGATGATGTGAATGATATGAGGCAACTACATGCTGAGAATGGGGATTGGTTTCGCCCTGGTAGTAGACTCAATCATTATTTCCCAAGACCACCACATACTCCATCTTGCTAATGTCAAATCAGTCCATGAAAGACAAACTGCCACGCGCATCCACAGGGCTACGACGCACATCCACTCCCGCATAAGCTTCCGGATGCATCCACATCCACCTCTAGCCCCTAACCCAGTGCACCCGGTAACTGAGCTAGTAGACTTGTAATTTTATAATTTTTGTATTAAAATTAATAAGTTTTTTTAAAGCATAAAACTTTCTTATCAAATCTTAAAGAGGTAATTGTACAAGGAGAAACAAGTGCTAAGGTGTGTACATCCATTGAAATTTTATAAATTGATTGCAAATGTAATCATCTCCAAGGACCCCTATACAGTGTCTTTAATTTTTCATATTTTATATTGTGATAATGATTATCAAATATCGATATCATTCATATTTTCTTCTGTTGACATTTATTTCAATACCTTCAAAAAATTAAATTTTTAAGTATTTTAATATTTTACAATTTTTACATTTGCATATACATTGTATGGTTATTTTTGTTTAAACTTAAATTGTGTGTGCGCGCACACTATTACCAGGTACCCATCTCCAACTATTTTTGAAAATGGTGTACCAGTCCTATCCCTCTCTTCTGTACCAGCACCAGTCCCCATCTCAAGTACAAGCAACAGTCCCTATTTCCTGGTAACTATGATCTCACCTTTCCATTACAACTAGCAAATGCAACTCGGAAAAAAACTGCAAAGAACTCATACAAGTCACATGAATTGCATTTTATACCTGAAGTGGAGGAATATTATCAGATGCAACTAGCATAACCCGCGCAAGCCTGACATCGTGGTGGGAGCTCAATACACATTGCACAAAAAGATTTGGGTCACAGCTATGGTTAATAAACCTGGCAACTCCTCCAGATGTTCCTGCATCAATACCAAATTCAGGTTGTCCATCTTTCTTATCATCAAGCTTGTCCATTTGAATGTCTTTGTGTTTTGATAGCTCTCCTAGACGCCTCTGCCAAATAGAGAGACAGAACAAAATGTGTCAAGTGTTTTTCTGGATTTCAAATTTTAGAAATGCAAAACATCCCAGAGATTGCAATGAAAACTTGCTTACTTCTTGAAAACATTCCAAACACTTACATCATAAATGAAAAATCAGAGGTTGTCAATGGCTACCAACATCATGGCAAGATTAGTATTACCACTTAAGCACCAAGTAAATGTATGCAATATGGTATAGGAGTGTTCGGTGTTAATTTTCTTGTGTTCCAAAATGATTGAAATTCAAGCGCACGTATTAAACCAAAAATCTAAACTAGAAGTTCTAGCCTGCATTTCAAGATAAAATGCTGCTACTGGAGTCAAAACTCAAATTTGAACAAGTTACAAAGAATATGTAATTTAAGCCTCACATGATAAATTTAAATCCTTGTGCATAAAGAATACTAATTTCAATCTCAAAATTTTTGAAGGGAATATATTGACCTCTGTATCAGCCAATGCTAGGGGCAATGCCCAACCCATGTATCTTATTTCTAAAGTTCAGCAAAAAAATACATTGACCTGTGGTCAGCCTATGATAGGGCCAATGGGCCATCTATGAGTCTTATTTAAAACAGAGTTTTAATCAGACAGATGAGCTAGGTTTCCCTTGAATTTGGACTTAGCCTAATGATCCCATTTAAAATGTATAATTAAAAAAGCTCCTCTGAACATAAAATTTCACAATGATTCGTCTGTTAGCAAATGGCTATTCCTATATTTTAGGAAGGAAATCAAAAATTGCAGTGAGGAAAAAGGTAAAACGGTTGAAAACATGATAACTTAAAAGGTAAAGCAAGCTCCCTTCTACCAGTTACTTTCTCATCCTCAACATTCTTGCCGAGGACTGTCGGAACAAGAATGAAAATCGAATAGATTTTGTTGATTTAAATACATTTCATTATACTAGTCCTAAAGAAAACCAGTGGAAGAGGCTAGAAAAGCTGGATGCCTCAAGTTCCAATATGCTATAACTATACTCTTACTATGAGAAGGTAACAGCTAAGGCAATAGTCAGTGGTCAGAAGAAACTAATTGTATTATTGGTCTCAATAAAGGGTTTCCCAATACCTTCAACCATCAGCATATACTTATCCATCTAGGGGGAAATTACTTTCTATAGGGAAAAACCAGTTTCTGTATGTGGACTCTCTTGTCAACAGACTACTCCATACAATCAATAGCTGTTTTACAAGTTAACAGTAAGTTGCCTTCAAGAAGAAAATTTTCAGATATCTATTTATTATCCTCAAATTTAGGTTTCATCAAAATTGCAATCCCAGAAATAATGTTGACGATCCTCATTAAATCAGAGAAACAAAGTACCAACTGGATAAAGAAATTCAACACTGATTAAATTACCTGCCGTCCATCAATCCCCTCCATTGTCTGTAGACAATCTATTTCAAAGATGAAACTGTTATCTGTTGTAGTTTTATCTAGCTCATCTGTTCTCATAAGAATGCCTGTGTATTCACAGACCAAAGCTCCGGAAGGAATTGAATCCCAAGACCTCACAGCCCAACCTTTGTTTGGGGTACGGAAAACCTGCAGCATAGATTACTCTTAGCCATAGTTATTTTTACTTAGGAATATCAAACACGTATTAACTAAAATTTTCAGAGTAAACTACAATTGACTCCAAAATTCTTAGACAACATGACACGGTGAAGACATAATAACTTAAAAGAAAACAAAAGATACCTGCCTCCATGTTTTAGATTAATAACAAAATTGTATTGCTATTTAAACGCCGATAAGTAAATTGGTTAAATATTGAGGATTTGCAGGGAACATCTTTAAAAGCATCATCAAAATTGGCCATTCAAAACGCATGATTTGCAGGAAAATATATTTAGATCAATATGGGGTGCTGTTTTAAAGCATATTCTTTGTCATAACAAGGCCCAAATGTATGTGCCTATAGGGCACATGTCCTTTTAAGGTGTAAGCATATCCTAAATTTTAAATTTTAATATTTATCTCTTAAAAAGTTAAATCTAAATATCATAGGCGCAGACAACTATGATCTATATCTCTGCTTGAGATTTAAAATGTTGATATATGCAAAAATTTGATTCTTTCAGTCAAAGGTACAACCTCAAGTCGATATTTAAGCCCATGTTGAGAAGCCCTGTTGATACAATTAGGCCCACAACCACAGTTAGGACCACATTCATATACAACATCCTTTGCTTCCACCAACCTGCAGGACAGTTTTAAATGAAAGAAATGTTAATCAATCAGCAAAAGGATAATGAACAACCCCACAATCTCCAAATTCAAGATATAAATAAAGTAAACATTGAAGTGTAGGGATTTCAGGGCATTCAATACTAAAAAGTAAGAAATCAAATACAGAAAGCCACGTCCACTATAAACTTCATAATCAATGGCAAAATGAAGTTTTTACAAATTACAACATACCATTTAACACAAAATATTATATAAGGACCCTTTTAGGGGAAAACCCAGCCAAATAAATCAGGGCAACTCACTATATAACTCAAACCAGAGCTTCAAAATAAAATACGAAGTTTTGCACCTCCTTACAAAAAACCTCCTTTTTCCCCAACACCAACACTCAATATATATACCAACTACCAAGGAACTCCACAATGGGAATGTCTGTTAGCAATATGTGTTTAGTGTTGTTGATGTCAACTTGCTATATGCATTGATGTCAACGTGATGGAGTTATGTGTTGCCTGATGTATGGAAGATGATCAAGGTCTGGAAATGACTCTTCAAATGTTGTTCTGATGTCAGGTGATGATGTTGAGTCAGTATGAGGTGTCTCCAAAAGGTGCCAGTATGGGAAGCTTGAATATGCAGGAAAGAATAATTGAAGTCTTTATGGGACAATGCTCAACATTCCTCCGCATAAGAAGGAGATGGCTTGCAGTTCTAGATTACATGTTCAGAAGGTTTGTGTAGTGTTCCAGATCATAAGTCCTATATTGGTTTGCTCCACAAGTGAAAGTTGTTCTATTGTTCGGCATTGTTTTCTGTGTTGGCCTCTGGCCACCTTGTTGGATTATCTTAATTGAATTATGATCTTTCAATCTGAATATGCATTAAAGGTTGAGTTAAGAGGTTGTAATGGGTCTTACAATGCCGTGTGGAGATGTGCATTAAGTTATGTGCATTGGAAGATGTTTTTGGGCCAAATGCTTATTATGTTTTAATGTTTCTCTACACCTTACATTTGATGTCGACTTTGGAGGGTGTTGTATTGTGTGCACTTCGTTTAAATCGTTTGTGGAAGGTGTGTTGTGATGTATTTAGGTCCCCTTTATCTCCTAGGGTGGATCGCATTGACCACAAGTGTTCATGGTGGCCTACTTTGTGTAAATAATGTTTATTTCTACCATGACTGACCTAGTTGAGGGTTTCAGAGTCAAGTTGATATATATAGATGTGCGAACATTTGAGTTTGGTGTGGATTGAGAGTGAATGTGGAAGTGAAAGTGATAAAGCGGGAGTGTGAATTAGTTTGTGATATGCTTTGATGATATATCTTTAAGAATGATAGAGTATTGAAGCAGTGAATGTGTGTTGTGTTTGGTATGTGATAATGGTCGCTTGACAGAGTGGTTGAGGACAGTTTCATGATAAGGAGATCTTATTCATTTCAATTCATCAATTCCCTATGCTTGATAAAAGATAGTGAGTCCTTTTGGCAGCTTGTGCAATTCTGTACTTGCCCTGGAGTAGTGTGCTTCAATCAGCAAGTTCCTTTGTATCTTGCCCTACGATTGTGCATCTCAATTTTGCAAGTACCTTGTATCTTGCCCTGATGTTGTACGCCTTAGCCTGTAAGTCCAAATTAGGAGCAGTGAACTTCCTTGGCCTTTGGTCTAAAACATTGTATTCAAGTTATTCATATACTAAATGTAATTCTCGCCGTGGTTTTTCCCACATTAGGTTTTCCACGTAAAAATCTGGTGTTCACATGTTTTGTGTTCATTGCATTATCTTTCATTGATGGTTAGTTGTATAAAGATAATTGATAAGTGTTTGTTACAGAAAAAGTTTAAGGTTTGCTTAAGACTGATTCAACCTGCCACCACCCCTCCCAAGTCTTGTGGTGTGTTCAACAATGTCCACTTGTCAACACCCAAGGTGGGGGTTCAAGTTTGACTCAACTTCCAAATATCATTCCAACTACATGTCACTCCTTTTTGTCATAGATTCTCTTACATACTTTATTTGTAACTCTCTCCATCATGCTCTTAAAAAATAACTTCCATACTATACCCTAATCAAGTGGCCAGTTGAATCATCCAATGAATTTCATGGATTCCTCCAAGGGTGGCACCCTAGTTAAAGAGTAGCAAAAATTAGAACAAATATAAATATCAAAATATTATGTGGCTTGCAAATTGTACAACACACCTAACCTTAATAACCTAACATTCCTCCCCATGTTATATACATCACAATAGCATAGGGAACCAACAAATAAACAAAAGAATCTAACAGCTAGGGGTAGGAACCACAGCCAATCTGCATCAGAATACTTCATAGTACTCACAAGCTTGGTCAACAAGTCTACAACATTCTCTAAAGCATCAACCTTCATAATCATTACCCTTTGATCCTCCTCCATGTCATGAACAAAACAGTATTGCACATCAATGTGTGTTGTCCATGTGTGAAACAAAAAGTTCTTGGTCAAACAATAGCACTCTAACTATTATAATCAATTTGCACCATACCCCATCTCATCCTCAAATCTTAGGGCACAGCTCCACAACTAACCTTATTCCGACAAGAATAATAACACACACTGGTTTACAATCTTGCATTTTAATACATTGGAACATAAAGTTAACATTCTTTTTTCATTGAACCAAAAGCTTCTGTTAGCTTTATTAAATTATATCCTCTAATATCTTTTCCTAGAATAAATTTAGCAGCCCCTAGATCTTTCATGTCAAACTATAATTGTGGGTTGAAACTTTAAAACATTTCATCATTTCCTTATTGTTACCAATAAACATGTTGTCAACATATAAAATGAAAACAATAAATGATCACCAACCTTTTTAAAGAAAACAGAATTATCAAATCTAGCTCTAACAAATCTCAACTTCAAAACATACATATCAAACTTCTTTAATCCATACACCAAATTTTGCTTGCCCATCTGCACATACTGCTCAAGCTATGACATGGATTTCCTCCTCCAAACCTCCATGAAAAAATAGTCTTCCCATCCATCTAAGTCAACTGTCAAGTCATATGCAGAAGCAACAAATAAAAACAATCTAACGAATGTAAGCTTTACAACAAGAGAGTTTCACAAAAATCAATTCCTTCAATGTGGCTGGAAGGTCCATCAAATGGACATCAAGAGTGCCTTCTTGAATGGTGAGCTACAAGAAGAGGTTTACATGACACAACCTCCTGGATTCAATGTTACTGGTAAAGAACACCGAGTACTTAAACTGGTGAAAGCACTATATGGCCTCAAACAGGCTCCTCGGGCATGTTACATGATAATTGATCAATAACTTACAGATCAAGGTTTCCAAAGGAGTCCTTTTGACTCGAATCTGTATGTCAAAACTACTGGAAGTGACATCATCCTTATGCTTATGTATATTGATGATCTGATCATCATTGGCAGTTCGGCATCTTTGATTCAAGAAATCAAACAGAATTTATGTCAGTCCTTTGACATGACCAACCTTGGGTTTCTGCACTATTGCCTAGGTGTCGAGGTTTGGCAACAGTCACATGGCATCTTCATCTCTTAGTCTAAGTATGCACGGGCTCTACTTGACAAATTCAGAATGCAAGACTACAAACCTACATCTACACCTATGGAGTTTGGTCTAAAGTTGTCATCCAAATCTGGTTCTCCTGTTGAGAATGAATCCGCAATCAGGCAACTCGTGGGCAGTTTAATCTATCTCACTGCCACTAGACCTGATCTCAGTTTTGTAGTAAGTTACATATCTTGCTTCACGACAGCTCCTACTTCAGATCATTGGGCTACAACAAAGTGCATGCTACGCTACGTCAAGGGCACTCCAGACTTTGGTATCCCCTATGGACAAACCAATGATCCCCGACTCATGGGTTACACAGACCTGGATTGGGTAGGCTTTGTTGATGACAAAAAGTCCACTTCCGCGCATGTCTTTAGTTTGACCACAGGTGCTATGACTTGGACTAGTAAGAAGAAACAAGTCGTATCTCTTTCCTCAACGAAAGCTAAATATTGGGGAGTAGTCAAAGTAGGTTGTGAGGTAGTTTGGCTTTGACGAATGCTTTCCAACATCCACATGTCTCAGGAAGGCCCTTCATCCCTCTTCTATGACAATCAAGGGGTCCTCAAACTTGCCAAAAATCCAGTCTTCCATGAGTGACCAAGCATATTGACATTCATTGTCACTTCATCCATCAACTGGTTGAAGATGGATCTGAAGATTTGCAGTATGTTCCTACAACGGACTAGATTGTCGATATTCTCACCAAGTTCCTACTTCCAGAGAAGTGTGTTAAGTTCAGGGGGCTCCTTGGTGTCGTAGAGAGATTGTCCATTAGGGGAGGGCATTAGAATAATATCTCCTTAATATCTTTTTTATTATTATTTTAACGGTCAATATTGTAAATCTTGTAAATATTAGAATGTTTCTAATATTGTAGATATTCTTTCATTATTAGAATGTTTCTAATAACAACGATTGTTTCGTAATAGAAACATCGTCTTTGTAAACTATAAATGAGCATCTTCCTCATTCATCAATCCATCCAATATTTTACCAATTACCTGTGTAATTGGTAAAACATCTACTACCCTCCCCATCCTCTCCCCATCCCAAAAAAACTTGCAAATGTGGGGAATGTCCGCTATACGTCTCCTCAACGTGGAAGGGATTCCCTAGGACATCTTTGTTTTGGGGACTATTGGGAGCTACCCTATTGTCCCCAATATCCCTATGACATCCCAAGGATGTCCCATGTGGATGTTAAATCTAAAATAAATAAATAAATTAAACTCATTTGAAACAAACAAAAGAAAATTATAATTTACGAGGGGCACACAAGGGCCCCCCAAAATTAAAAAATGACTATTTACTCCCATTGTCCTAAGCCCACATTATTTTTTTTTGTTTTCATTATTTGTCATTTCCATTATTGCAACCTAGTTATGCAAGGAGAAAAGGGAACTCTAAAAAGAGAGGAAGAAGAACAATGTAAAGAGTAGGAAGGAAGAAGAAAAGGAGGAAGAAATTATGTTAATGACACTTCAGATTTTCATATTTGTTTGTAACAAGGTTTTTTTTTCATTATGTTTGTTTACAAATAGGAAATAATAAATATAAGTTGAATGAACAACAAATTATGATTGAAATGTATTTAACTTATTTATGTATCTTATATTTATAATTTTAAATTGTTTTTGTTTTCTTTTTTAATTTCGCAATGAATATGCTGCAATAAATGTATTTTCCCTCTAAAGGCATTTTCAAGTTTTAAACTTCATTTTTTATTAAACTCATTTAAAGTTTACATTTTCAAAATTAATTTATTTCTTTTTTTATGCTTACTTGCATACAAAATTGAATTATTTTTTAAGCTGTGGCGTGTAAATATATTTTTTGTTTTTATAAACATTGTTATATGTTGTTGCATCTCTTTTCAGGGTCAAGATGAGTTTCTTCAGTGGCAATGCAACCTTGATTTGGGAGATTAAACTGAAAGAAATGTGGGGGAATCAACTGAGGCCAATGAAGCCCCTGCCACGGGCAGCTTAATTGAAAGTGTATTAAAAATAATTTGCCCTTCCAAGTTTTGGGGACCATATTGAAAGGCCCAATTAACAAGAAAACCTGTTTGTATCAATTTGTATCACTACTTGACACTAACAAGGCAACCAATTCAAGTGGTAGTTGGCATTGGAAATGCAACATTTGCACAAACAATTGGGAGGACAACATTATGAGGGTTAGGACACATTCCCTAAATATCCCTAGTGAGTGATTGGCCCTTGTAACAAACTCATTTGAGGATAGGGCTGAGATGATTAAATTATATATTGGAAGGTTTTTACATAGGTAATTAATCCACCTGCAATTCCATCTTTCAAGTTGAGTGGCACGGAATCAAAGGTGAAACAGAATTGATCCCAATTATAAGTTTGTTCAACATGCAACTGAGATTATTGCTAAAAAAAGATTGAAAACGATATTCCTTTCCATGTTTCTAATCTCCTTATTACACAAGCGCTATTACTAAGCTAGGCAAACTTAGTAGTTGTCACGTGCCTCCTAGTGCAAGCAAATATAGGACCATGGTTTTTGGGAGAGAAATCTAAGTTTAACCTATTGTAGAGGAGAGCAAAACCAAGTGCATATCACATGACTACAACATAACCATGATGGGTGGGCACAAATTAAGAGCCCATTCATCATTCATAATTGCATGAACAATGCACTCAAAGATATCGAAAAAATAAATAGGGACAAAAAGGTGGTTGACGATGCAAAGGAGATGCATATGTTCATTTGCAACCACCACGCATTGCTGGCATTGTTTTAGACCTTTGCAAGGAAGGAATTCTTCAAACCAAATAAGACCAAATTTGCAACCTATTTTATTCTATTACAGAGGATACTTGGGTTGCAAGAGCCCTTGTAGCTGATGATTATGACATAGGAATGGAATAAGTGGAAGGAGTCAAAGGTAAAGTAGGCGAAGTGGGCGAAGGAAATTTTGGTTAGTGATAGACTTTGGTCAAATGTGAGATATGTCACATATTTGTATCCCATGTTTTCAAACTCAAAAACTTTGCAGATCCTAACTAATTGAGTTTTTACCTAGTTCCTCACTTACCTTTTCAGCAGAGGTGCACTTCAATAGCAACATAATTCAGAAAATCCAAAGCATTAGCACAACCATCTTTGTTTAGTGCACAACTAAGTGATGAACATAATAATGGCGAGTGCATTCAAAGAATATTGCTCAATCATGTAAGCACAAGTGCCTTCTTGTACACAAACAAGCCTCATTCTTGTTAGAATAATATCTTTATATATTAATGGTCAATAATGTATTCTATTAGATTAGATTCTCTCAATTCAGTTTAGTTAGAATGTTTCTATTTTCTTAATTCCAGTTGTCGGTAGTTTCTTTTAAAAACGTTTCTCAATGTAATTGCTTATAAATGATTCCTCATATCTCAATAATAATCAAGCAATTATCACTATGCAATTTGCTTCACATGGTACCAGAGCGGGAAAACAAAATTCGTTATTTTCTAAAAAAATTGGTTTTTTGAATAATGTGTTTTTTAGTGAAGGTTTTGAAATTTATTTTGAAGAAAACTGTAAGTCACAATGTTGTTTTGCCCTTGCTTGTGGCTGGCACTTTTTTTGAAAGTCCTTGCAAGATTTAAAATCACGCAAGCGCTTTTGTTGTGCTACCGACGTGGTTGTCTTTATGCTTGCACATGTTTTTCTTCTCGGCTCATACGATTCAAATTCACATTTTATCTCCAAGCCTATGTTCGAAGTTCTTTGTTTGCATTAGGATTCTTCCTACGTTTTTTGATGGCTTTCTATTCTGGATTTTTTTTGTTTTACAATTGTTTTTCTACAAATTGTGAACTCTATTTTTGGCGAAATCTGTGGTTTGCAATGACTCTGATTTCTCCTTTGCAAGTTGCACTCTACCTCGATGTTTGCAACAACTTTCTGCTTGCATTTTGGATTATCTGCTCACATTTTCTAAACTCACAATTTCTGCTCGCAACTTCTGGTTTTAGCTCATGATTTTCGGTTCAAGCTAGGGTTTCACAAATTCTAAATTTTTTCCTACCGCTAGGGTTTGAGTTTCCGTACCCAACTTCTATCTCTGCATTGCAGATTTCTAGTATTTTTTCTGCATTTTGAGTATTTGCAACCTAGGGTTTTCATACCTTAGATTTATTCTTTTTGTGGAATTCTTTTTAAGTCTACAGAATTGTCTCTTGGTGTTTAGATGTTTCTCAAAATTGTGTCTGCAACAAATGCACTAGGATCTATGCATTGAAACTCATGCCCCAGGTTCTGTGCAATTTTGACTGTGTTTTGACCAGCAAAGTCTCTTGTTTTTCATGCCTTGGAAAGCATGCAGAATGGCATCATTAACAAATATCATGCTTGAAAGCAATCAGAAGTTCAATGGGAAGAATTACAATACTTGGAAGCAGTGCATGTTGACTATCTTTGAGTATTGGTGTCTTGATGTAGTTGTTTTGGGCACGTCTACACATCCTACCACTGCTGGAAAAGATCAGGACAAATGGGATGAGCACAATCGAGAAGCTATCATTCTCATCAAACTTTTAGTCACAAACGATCAGCTCCCTCAAGTACCATTTGGTAAAACTGCTAAGGAAATCTAGGAATCATTTGAAGGACCTTCATGAAACCTACAACAAGAGAAAAGCGTTCTTTCTTAAGAACATGTTGTTTTCCATCATAATGGATGAGAAACTGTCCTTACATGAGCATCTGACAAAGATTAAGGACATTCATGATCAATTAGAGGCAATTGGTCAAAAAAAAGAGGAAAACATGGTAGTCATCACTCTGAAGAGTCTATCTAAGTCTTATGAGCACTTTGGCAAGACACTCAACATTACCTTAACTAATGTTGATTTCAAATTCTTTGAGCTTTGCACCAAACTTCTGCAGCAGGATCCTTGGAAACAACAGTTTGGTAGTGGTGCCAATTCATCCTCCACGAAACAAGTGTTCTCTGCAAAATCTTTTGCTAAGAACAAAGGGAAGTCTCAATCTTCTCAACCGAAAGGCTCTAGTTCTTCTTAGGACAGCAAGAAGAAAAACAACGTTCAGTGTAATTATTGCCATAAGTATGGTCACATGAAGGTCGACTGTCAACTTCGGTTGTCTTCTGAGCAAAAGAAGCAATAAGGGTCTCAACCCAAAGAAAATGTTGCAGAGCACTTTGATCCGAAAGAATCTACTTTCTATGCCTTTATGGCCAAAAGGATTGCAGATCTAGTGAAATCTACTGCTTGGCATATAGATTCAAGGGCTTCTCGGCATTTTACTCATTGCCAGGATTGGTTCACAATATTTGAACCATTCTCTAATTTAGTGATCTTTGGTGGAGGAAAGTAGTATATTATTGTCGGTGAAGGAAATGCGTAGATTCACTCTGCAGGGGGAATTTAATATTTCTCGATGTATACTATGTTCGAGGCATGGAACTTAGTCTTCTCTGAGTCAACTAGATCATGAGGCATTCTCCCCAGTTGGATATTGCTTTCAATTTGCACACCTGCGGCATTGTTGATAGGGGGACTCACACTACAGTCGCTATGGGACTTGAGGATCATGGTCTTTATAGACTTGTTGATTCTGGTGATTCTCAGGACCACACCATGGCAATCAAGAGTACTTCCATTAGCAAACATTGGCATCAACATTATGGGCGCTTGAATGTGCACTATCTCTCTTAGTTATCTCAAGAGGGTTTTGGTGTTGGTCTACTTGAGATCCAAACTCAAAATCATTGAGTTTGTGGAGCCTATCAAGTTGGCAAGCAGCATTGGACACCATTCTCGGATGGCGCTTCTTGGTGTGCATCCAAGGTATTCAATTGGTTCACGTTGATGTATGTAGGCCAACGAACACTCCTTTTGTTTTTGGGTCCAAGTACTTTTTATTATTTGTTGATGATTTCAATAGAAAAATGTGTGTATTTTCTTAGGAATAAATCAGATGTGTTCAGTACATTTCAGCAATATAAGGCCTTAGCTGAAAAAGAGTTAGGTTCTTCGATTGTTACTCTAAGGTCAAATAATTGGGGGGGAGTTTTGTTCATCTGACTTCTCTATTTTTTGCACTACACATGGCATTAAGCGCCAACTCACAACACCATATACCCCTCAACAAAATGGTGTCGTTGAACGTAGAAATCATGCCATTACTAAAATCACTCGTTCTATGATGGAACATAGAAATGTTCCTAAGAAATACTCGGCTGAAGTTATTTATACTGCAATCTACTTTCTGAATCAATTACCTACACAAACCATTAATATGATGACTCTTGAAGAAGCCTGGTTAGGATGCAAGCCTAAGGTGGGCCATCTGAAAGTCTTTGGTTCTATAGCTCATGTATGGATTCCAGAAGCCAAGCGTGCCAAGCCGAATTACAAGAGTCATAAACTTATGTTTATTGGTTACAACAATAATCACAACGCATACAGGCTGATTGATGTCAAGACAGATCGTCTCATATTCAATCACGATGTTGTGGTTGATGAGACTATTGGTCCATTTCTTTCAAATTCCAATCCTGAGGATCAGCCTGTGAAGGCTTTTGATGTGGGTGTTTGTCTTCCTCTTGTTTCCCCTAATGGGAGGGCTTCAAATCATTTTGACCTTGAAGATGAGTAGTCTATTGGTCATGATATAGCACCACCTGATTTTCCTCAAGATTTACATACAGATGATTTTGTTCCAACCTCCCCAGAAGTTGTTGTTTCTCTTATGCCAGACGTTGGTACTTCTACCCTCGGGCCTAAGTGGTGGACCAAGACGAGGGAATCTTCATGATGATGAGCTCATTGAGGTAAGATCAGTTCACAGAAAGAGCAAGCAGCAAAACACAATCAATTTTGCTCTTATGGCCAATATTAACAACATCTACGAGCCTCAAACATATTCAGAGGCTAAAGGCATTCCAGAATGAGAAAAGGCTATGGAGGCAGAATACTATAGTCTTATGAAGAATCAAACTTGGGTCCTTTCCGATCTTCCTCCTAGGAAGAAACCTATTAGCTACAAATGGGTTTATAAGGTCAAAAACCATGCAGATGGTACTATGGATAAATACAAGGCCATATTGGTAGCTCAAGGATTCACACAGTGGGACGACGTTGACTATGAGGGGACTTTTGTTCCTACTACCAAGATGAGCACAATTTGTCTTCTTCTCGCTATTGCAGCTCAGTTTGGCTGGAAACTCCATCAGATGGATGTCAACAGTGCCTTCCTCAACAATGGGTTACAAGAAGAAGTCTACATGACATAACCTCCTAATTTCAAGGTTGTCAGTAAAGAACATTAGGTTTGTAGATTGGTAAAAGCACTCTATGGACTAAAATGGAATCCTCGGGCATGGTATATCAAGATTGATCAGTACTTGGTTGATCATGGTTTTCAGTGCAACCCTTCTAACACTAATCTGTGTGTTAAACTCTCTGGCAATGATATTCTTTTTCTTGTTGTCTATATTGATGACATGATCATTATTGGTAGTTCAACACATTTGATTGCAACAATCAAACAAGATTTATGCTAGGCTTTTGACATGATAGATTTGGGGCTTCTTCATTATTTCTTAGGTATTGAGGTTTGGTAGACAACATCTAGAATTTGTATCTATCAGTCTAAGTATGTTAGAAGTCTTCTAGACAAGTTTTGGATGCAAGACTTCATACCTATTTCCACACCTATGGACAAGGAGCTGAAATTTTCAGCCAAATCTGATTCACCTACGGTGAATGAAGCAACATTTAGGCAATTAGTGGGCAACCTCATCTATCTCACTACCACTAGACCTGTTCTCAATTTTGTCATGAGCTACATTTCTCGCTTCATGACAGCTTGATGAAGGGTGCTCCCCTTAATACCACAAACACATAACAGAAATAGAGAAACAACAACAATATGCAAGAACAGAAAATTGGCTTCTTATTATCTCCACAAATGTGGAATTACAAACTTTCAGAATTACAATATGCAAAGCCACATGGGCATTCCCTTACAATATTCTGTAGGACAAAGCCTCGAATCAATACCCAGATCTACTACCCAGAACTATTCTGAACTGCCTAAGACAATAATACAGCCTTCCTTATATAGGCAATTTTCCACCGCCTGGGAAGGTTCCAGAATTTTAGCCAATAAGGCCGACCAACTTAGAATTATTTTATTTTACATTTTATTACATCATAGTCGGCTCAAGATAACCTTTGAAACCCGAACAAAAATTTTGAAGAAAATTATTTTCTGCCATTTCAGGTGGCCCAACTTCCGAAGACCATAAGTCATCACCAGTTGACCCGATCGGCTATTATAACCCCATTTCGGAAATGCCACGAAGCGCTCTACAGGCTTGACCGGCGCAAGCGCCCGTCACCCAAATTTTCGACCTCATCCGGAGCCTCTAAAGCCTTCAAAACTGAGTTCAAAGTTTCTGTACCCTGCTGCCAATACCAAAAATCTTCAATATCTTCCAATATACACTGGATCTGGCAATGAAACTTTACTGGCAGACTTATATGACCAAAATGAACCTCCAAGAAAGAAATCAGATCATTCTGAGCATATACAAAAAATACCAAAAATAGTAACTTTCCATAAATAGCAGCTCTGCACAAAATAGCCCTTAATGAATATAAAAACAGAAATATTTTTTTTGGGTGATGCAAGATTGCTCTTACACCCAGGATGCTCCTGCATCACAGCTACAAAAGCTAATCACTGGGTTGCAACGAAGTGTGTGCTGAGATATGTGAAGGGCACTTCAGATTTTGGCATTCTATATAGGAACGAGGATCCAAAGTTGATTGGTTATACACACTCGGATTGGGCAGATTGAATGGATGACAGAAAATCTACTTTTGGGTATGTATTCAGTTTGGGTATAGGTGTAGTCACATGGACCAGCAAGAAGAAGCAGGCAGTGGCTCTTTGCTCAACTGAAGCAGAATAATGAGGAACAGTTATAGCAGCAGGCAGTTTGGCTTCAAAGGATGCTTTCTGACATGCAAATGTCACAAGCAAGACCATCTCCCTTGTACACTAACAATCAAGGGGTGCTCAAACTAGCCAAAAATCTAGTCTTCCATGAACAAACCAAGCATGTTCAACTTCATTGTCATTACATCCGAAAGCTGGTAGAAGACAGATCAATTCAGCTATAGTATGTTCCGACAAAGGATTAGATTGCAGATATTTTTACCAAGTCTCTGAGCCCATATTAATTTGTCAAATTTAGGGGGCAAATTGGTGTAGTTGGCAGATTGACCATCGAGGGAGGGTGTTAGAATAATATCTTTATATATTAATGGTCAATATTGTATTCTATTATATTAGATTCTGTCAGTTCAGTTTAGTTAGAATGTTTCTATTTTCTTGTTTCCAATTAGTCGGTAGTTTCTTTTAGAAACTTTGTCAATGTAATTTCTTATAAATGATTCCTCATATCCCAATAATAATCAAGCGATTGCCACTGCAATTTGTTTCACAATTCTCTTCCAAAATCTGAATGCTTTGCAAAATTTTCAGTTATTTAGGAGTGTTGCATATATGCCTCCAACATGCACATTGCTACAAAGTTAGAATTCAAAGTTTAGACTTTACCTTTTTTTTTGCTTTAGATTTAATAGTATGTTTTCTCAAATTTAGTTAGACCTTATCTTTGACTCCATTTATATTTTCAGTTAAAGTGCATAAGTTTGGAAGCTTCCAATCTTTTTTAGGCAGTTTGACTCATGCAAGATAGTTTGCACTTCCAATTCCTAACCTTCTTCATCTGTAAAAGAAAGGCAAGGGTGTGAGTGAATTATTCATTATTAATTCCAATTTTATGCAAGTACAATCTAGCTCCTTTCTTTTGACTTTCTTCATCTATAAAAGAAAGACAAGGGTGTGAGTGTTTTATTCATTATTAATTACAATTTTGAGCAAAAACAATCTATTTCCTTTCAAACATAGTGAGAATACTGTGCATTTGCTATTTATTTATTAATTTGATGTTTTTTAGATTGCATTCAAACCAACAATTTAATTTCCTAATGTTCAAGGTTTAATTGTCGAGTATGGATTCTGTTTCCTGTTGATGTGAGTTTTAGTCCACTACAACATGCGGAATCAAACACTCAATGTTTTGAAGTGAAACATTAAATATTCAACTCTCTCTTGCTATAAGGTCAAAAGTAAGATCACAAGGTGACTTGAAGGTTCTTTTACAGTGGATACTCATTCAGTTGAAATGATGTGATTTGCTGGATCACTAAGGGGACTTACGCCAGTTCATTCAAAATTTGTCAACTACTTGCACTTCTAATGATTTAGCCTTACAATGTGCAATGAAAATATATTTTGATTTTCAACTTTTCAACTCTCAACTTAAACTTAAACCTAACTTCTACTGCTTCTCCTACTTCTTACTATGAATGCAAGGAATCGTGGATGGACTTGGACTCTACTAGATGCGATCTCACCAGCGACTCAACCCATCTAGTGCAAGCTTCTAAGGAACACTCGAATGGTTTTCAAATCAATATCTCCTCTTCAATCCTATCAAATGGATGCAAAATAAAGATTCAACATCAATTGAAATTAAGTGTTTTGATTCATCGGCTTACCACACAAGGCACCAATGTCAAGTCTGAAGTCACACCTGCAATCTGCACTTTCAAATGAATTTGGGTGGCAAAATTGGTGTTTTGGATGCTCAAGGACCTAACGAAGACTCAACACTATCAAACTTTTTAATTGGAAAAGTTTAGAAATTATGGGGAATTTCTCAAAAATCGCCCTTGTTGTAGGTTGTCTGCAAACCTAGGTCTGCAACTTATGATTTCAGACTTTAAAATGGTTCAAATAGTGCATAAAACAATGCCCAAAAGCCTGCAATACAGTTAGGATCATATTGTAATAAAAAAGGGTAAACCTAGATTTGGCAAAAAAAACAATTCTCAAAAGTTGCTTTCAGATTTTTGCTCATAGCAGCCTTACCTCAAACCCCAAGTGACTAAAATTGATTGGAAAAGGTAGCCTTTGGTGTGGGGATCAATATACAAATCAGTGTTGGGGGCCTTGAGCCTTCAAAGAATTTATATGAATTTTCCAAAAATTGCCCCTGTTCTTGGATGCTTCAAACTTAATGTCTGAAGACAAAGGTGTTTCAGACCTACAATTAGCTTTAAAGGATGCAAGGAATGATGGCAAAGGTCTGCAGTAAAACCTTGGATCATATTGTGAACAAAACAAACCCATATATATATGGAAAAAATGCAATTTTCAGACCCAGTCTTCAGATATTCACTCATAGCGTCCTCACCTTATTGTCTTGGTGACTGAAAATGGTTGGAAAACGCAAGTAATTGGTCACCGAACAATCTACAAACAAGTTTGGATGCTTAAAACCCTTTGATTATTTTCTATGATTTTTCAAAAAATATTGCCCATGTTCTTGAAGTTTTCAGATATTAGCATGCATACCTCAAATTTAGCCATCTAATGGCCTCCACATCGATGCCCAAGGATGGGTGACTGGTTTAGGATGAGTGCTTGGCAATTTGGGCACTTAAAAAGAATTCTATGAATTTATTAAAAAAAAAATTGCCAATCCCAAAAATCTGCAGATCTTGGACTAATAATCCCTTTCCCTTGGCCCTCTAATGTCTTCCAATGCCTTAGAAAAAGTTGTCTTAATGCCTGCAATAAGCCATGGATGGAAGGAGAAGTTGGAAGAAGTGGAACAATTCAAGGATGAAGTTGCTTCTCATGGAGTCTTGCTTCAGATTTCAACTTGCCTTGCCTTTGTCTTCCAAAGTTATTCATGTTTATTACAGCAGCACCCCTCCTTTTATACTTGTTTTTGCCTCTTATTTGCTTTCCACAAGCAATGTGGAATAAAAGATTTACAACCTTCTAGAAGGTTTCACTTTGACTTTATTAATTTCTCACGTTAACTTTAATTAAATAATAAAATTGTTCCATAATGGGGAAAATCAATCCATGTTAGGAGTCTCAAATTTGCCTAAGTCCACAACTTATATGGACTTGCAACCATGTCCAAACTCCAACTCCATACATGCAAGGCAGGGAAAACCGGTCAATGGTTGGATAAAAAAATCCACTTTATACTTAGAAAAAACTTTGATCTTGCTTTGCTATCAAAAGGGGGGAGAATCAACCCTAGTATGGACAAATTTGACACTTCAAAAACTTTCGCAATTTGGCCCTCAAAGGGAAATTCGACCCTTGTCTGGATAGTTCTCACACTTGGAAAAAATTTCACATCCATACTCTCTTGAAGGGAAAATCGACCCATGCTTGGACTAATCCAATACTTAGACAATTTTTCAATTTCTCTATCCAATCCAAGGGAAAATCGACCCTAGTCTGGACAATTTCCAAATTTAGAAAAAAATTTCAGTGTACGCATTCAATCTTGGGGGAAAAACGACCCCTGTCTGGACACTTTCCAAACTTAGAAAATTTTCAAGCTCACCCTTGGGGGAAAATTCCCCCCTAGTCTGGATTTTTCAAACACTTAAAAAATTTTCAAGCAAAATTCATCCAAAATGGTGGAAATTCATAGTACGCTTGGATTTTAACCCCAACACTAAAAAAATTTTCAGGAAAAAGCCAATTAATGAAGGGAAATTCATGCAGAGTCCAAATTTTGATCAAAATATGAAAGGAAATTCATGTATAGTCCAAATTTTGTATATTTTTATAAAGAAAAAATGATTTTCTTTTAGGATTTTGGCCATTTTGAATGTTAAAAAATCAATTCTTATAAGGATTTTAAGGCCCTTATGCATGGAATATGCCTTTATATGGAGTTTTCAACTTATTGGCTAGCAAAAATTTAAATACACCTAGAATTTTACGTTCAACCTTTTATAACATGACCCTAACAGACTTTATTTTTAACCTTCCCACTTTAAAATCACGACCTGGCTACTTGATTTTAATACCACCCCTCAATCTTTTAAAGCTCAAAATTGCCCAATGTAATGCCGAAATTTGCCGAACCTAACGACTAGGAGCAAAAGAGGGGGGGGGGGCATCTGCAATGGGGTGTGTCGATGTGAGTTTTGTTCCACTACAACATGCAAAATCAAACACTCAATGTTTCAGAGTGAAACACTAAATATTCAACTCTCTCTTGATATAAGGTCATTTCTTATGCTAAGCCTGCAAAGTAAGATCACAAGGTGACTTCAAGGTTCTTTTACTGTGGATACTCGCTCAGTTGAAATGATGTGATTGTTGGTTATCACTTAAGGGAACTTACGCCATTTCATTAAAGATTTGTCAATAATGCACTTCTAAGGATTTTGCTTTACAATGTGCAACGAAAATATGATTTGATTTTCCAACCTTTCCACTTCAACTCAAACTTAAACTTAACTTCTACTGCTACTTCTACTTCTTACTATGAATGCAAGAAATCGTGGATGGACTAGGACTCTACTAGATACGATCTCGCCACCAACTCCACCCATCTAGTGCAAGCTTCTAAGGAACACTCGAATGGTTTTCAAATCAATATCTCCTCTTCAATCCCATCAAATGAATGCAAACTAAAGATTCAATATCAATCGAAATTAAGTGCTTTGATTCATCGGCTTACCACACAAGGCACTCCTACCATCAACAAGAGGCTAGTGGCTCGGATTTGTCGAGTCAATCAAGTAAACATTCACAATTACTTTCATCCAACTAACTACTTCTAAACAACATGAAATAAAATCCTAATCTGAGTGAGGAAATATGGATCACCATGCAATAATTCAAACTTGATCACAACAATTCACCATGCAAGGCACAACAATGAAAAGTAGGGCAAATTTGGCATTATATTAGCAACAATTCTCCAACAAGTCCTGATTTACAAATGAGAGAGGTGGGGTTTATATAGGAGCCCCAAGTACAATGAGCGGCCAAGATTAAGAGGCAAAAATTTGAAATCAAGGGCCCAGATTAATGCATTACAAACCCTAACTAGGGCAACCAAAAGTAGCCAATGAGAAAGAGGCACCACCAAAAGAGCCAATGAGAAAATTCAAAGGCTTGAGGACCAATAGGAAGCAAGGAAACCGCCAAGTCATTATACATCTCATCATCATGAACATGCATGCCTCTTTTCTCTTTCTCCCTTTTAGAAAAACTAATGAACTTGAGTAAAATTTCACAAAGTTCCTTCATGTCAATACTAGGGCAGCTTCTTGCAATCTTAATCTTAATTTCATTTCCCTATCCTTAGGATTTCTTCATCATTCTTGGACATCTTTCTCCTGGATGGCTGGACTTTGTAATGTTTGCACCCTTGGTATTTCCTCCTTCATTGTTTGGAATTCATCTTTGTCCTTCGAACTTGATCCTTACGGCAATCCCTTGAACACATGAACATCTTCCTTGGCATATTATATCTTCCTCAATTCATTTCCTTGGATAACTCGATCACCATTAGGATCATTCCCTTGATGGGAATCCTGTCCTTGACCTCCTTCTTGCTCGAGACCTCAAACTTGTCTTTATGTCCTTGTCCATGTTCCAATGCTATCTTTGGTGTTAGAATCATCCAAAAAAATTCTTTGGTGTACTTGCTTAATGAAGGCTTGATCTTGAGATAATTCCTTCAACTTAATCCTTGAATTTTCTTTCCTTTGTCCCAGCTTTGAAGTGCACGATCTTGAAGTGTTGTCCTTTGAACTTGATCTCTTTAGACTAGTCCTCTTTCATTGCTATCCTTGGTCCTGAGCTTGAACTTGTCTTCCACCTTCCTTTGTTCACTTCTTTGCAACAATCTTTGCCTTTGATCCGAACAAGATTCCTAGTACAAAGCTCGAAGTCAATATGATCTTAAAGGACTTAAACAAAATAATAAATTCTAGACTTCACAATCCTTGAATTAGTTAATGAATTCCACATCCTAACATAGTAATTCAATCCAATGAAGGTAATAACTAGCATGAGCATTTGGATAAGAATCCTAGGATGAAAAGAACCAATCAACACTTAGCCAAAATGAGAGAACTGACTTTTCATTAAAATCTGATTTTCTGAAAACAACATGAACATGTCTGAAAATAATCCATGGATTGGCCTCAATAACTTGTAAAATTTCACTACTCACCAAGTCCATGAATTCCTATGTAGATTATGAATTGCGCTCATGAATTCATTAAGCATTAAAATCACATTTTCTCACCAATGTCAAGTCTGAAGACATGCTTGCAATCTGCACTTTTGAATGAGTTTGGGTGGCAAAATTGGTGTTTTGGATGCCAAAGAACCCCGTGGAGACCCAGCAATATCAAGCTTATAAGTTTGTGAAGTTGGGAAATAATGGGAAATTTTCAAAGAAAATCGCCCCTGCTGCTATATGTCTGCAGATCTAAATTTGTAACCTCGGATTCTAGGGCCTTCAATGGCTTCAAATGAGTCTCAAAATAGTGCCAAAAGGTCTGCCATAAATTCTGATTAGTTTTCTATCAAAGTGCAACTCAGAATTTCATAAAAAGAAATCAACTTTCAGAGAGAGTCTTCAAATTTATGCATGCAGCTCTCTTACCACAGCCTTTAAATGTCCGAAAATGGTTGGAAAAGCTTGGCAATTGGCAAGGGAAGACTCAACAAACAATTCTGGACAGCCTTGGCTTCCACATTATTTTCTATGAAATTTTCAAAAAAATTGCCCCTGCCATAGAGTTTTCAGACTTTCGCATGTATCTAACTTACCACAGTCCTCCTATGTCTGAGGATGATTGCAAATGGTTAGTGCTTGTCAAGGAAGACTCAGCAAACAATTCTGGACAGCCTTGGCTTCCACATTATTTTCTATGAATTTTTCAAAAAATCGCCCTTGCCATGGAGTTTTCAGACTTTGGGCCTGCAACACCTCAAGTTTGGCCCTCCAATGGCTCCCAAATTGATCTCCAAGGATGGGGAATCGGTTTAGAACAAGTGCCTGGCAGTTTAGGCACTTAATGAATTTCCATGATTTTCCAAAAAAATCGTCCTCCTCCAGGCAGTCTACAGATCTGGGTCTGCAACAAGATCTTATCAGCCCCTTAGTGCTTCCAATGTCACAGAAAAAACATCCTCCTTTGACCTACAATGGTTGACAAGAAATTTGGAAGGTTGGAGAAGACACAAAAATTCATTCATGGAGGAAGACCTTCAGATTTAAATTTGCATACGTACATTCTCATGGCTTACCTCAAGCTTTAATCTTAGTCTCAGCTATATCAAAATGGCTGCCTTCTTTCCTTTTACCAAATCCTCAGCCCTTGTAAGTTCGATTGACTTCAACTCCAGCTCCTTTGCTTCAGATTTTAGCCACTCCAACTCCAGCTCTTATAATTCTTGATGGTTTTATCATGGAGCTGCCAGCCTTTATAAAGGAGTCTTAGCTTTACATTCACCCCACACAAGCAATGTGGGATAAAAGTATTGCCCCTTTAGAAGTTTCCAGATTTTACTTTATTAGCTTTCCCATTAATTTTAATTAAATAATAAAAATTTGTCATAAAGGGAAAATCGACCCAAGCTTGGACTCCCAAAATTTGCCTAAGTCCACAACTTGTATGAACTTGTAACCATGTCCAAACTCCAATTCCATCCATGCAAGGTAGGGAAAATCGGTCAAAGTTTGGACAAAAATCCACTTTATACTTAGAAAAAACTTTGATCTTGCTTTGCTATGAAAAGGGGGCAAAATCGACCTTAGTATGGACAAATTTGACACTTTGAAAAATTTCGCAATTTGGCCCTCAAAGGGAAATTCGACCCTAGTCTAGATAGTTCTCATACTTAGAAAATTTTCACATCCATACTCACTTCAAGGGAAAAACATGATATGTCTGTACATCTCCAACACTTAGAAAAAATTTGCACTCCATGTTAGCCCCCAGGGGAAAAACGACCCATGCTTGGACTAGTTTGACACTTAGAAAAATTTGGAGTTCACTCATGCCTTGTAGGGGGAAAACGACCCATGCTTGGACTAGTTTGACACTTAGAAAAATTTGGAGTTCACTCATGCCTTGTAGGGGGAAAACGACCCTAGCTTGGATTGTTCCAACACTTCGACAAATTTTCAGTTTCTCTATCCAATCCAAGGGAAAAACGACCCCTATCTGGACACTTTCCAGACTTAGAAAAATTTTCAAGTTCCCAACTTTCTCCAAGGGAAAAACGACCCTAGTCTGGACAATTTCTAGACTAAGAAAATTTTCAAGCAGAATTCATCCAAAGTGGTAGAAATTCATAGTATGTTTGGATTTTAACCCCAACACTTAAAATTTTTTAATGAAAAAGCCAATTAATGAAGGGAAATTCATGTAGAGTCCGGATTTTGATCAAAATATGAAGGGAAATTCATGTATAGTCTGGATTTTGATCAAAATATGAAGGGAAATTCATGTATAGTCCGGATTTTGTGTAATTTTATAAAGAAAAATTGATTTTCCTTAGGATTTTGGCCATTTTGAACGTGAAAAGTCAATTTTTATAACGATTTTAAGGCCCTTATGCATGTAATATGCCTTTATATGAAATTTTGGACAAATTGGCTAGCCAAAATTTAAATACACTTAGAATCTTACGTTCAACCCAATATAAAATAACCCTGACAGACTTTATTTTTAATGTTCCCACTTTAAGATAACAACTTGGCTACTTGATTTTAATACCACCCCTCAATCTTTTAAAGCACTAGATTGCCAAATGTAATGCCAAAATTTGTCGAAACTAACGACTACAAGCAAAAGAGAGGGTCCCCATCTGCAATGGGGTGGTGGTGTGAAAACCTCACAACATCTAGCACCCACCCAAAGAAATGTTCCTGAACATTTCGAGGATAAAACTTGTTTGGAACCAAGAACCTTTGATCAATTCCCCTTTCACCTATCAAACAATTAGGAAATGCACTCAAAATGGAAGAAAGACCACGAATTAAGCTAAGAACCTTACTCTTTAGTTACTCACGTGTGCAAGTGCATTTAATCCACACTCAACAAGAACGTCGAAAGCTTCTTAGATCCATTGTAATTAGCTATTTTTATATCCATACTTCAAAAGCATCCTAGATAGAGCCTCGTTGCCAGTCAAGCGTCCATAGCCCCAACGAGGTTATCGTTGTGGTCCACCACAAACATTGCAATACTTTTAGTGAATTTGTATTGAATAGCACGAGTAGAGATGTTCGCACGCCCAAAGCCAAAGTGCCTTGTGTTGATGTATGTAGCATCAGTCAGATAAATGAAACTGATTATATAATTATTATGAGAATTGAATTATTATATATATATATATTAATATATTTAATAATTGATATTATTTATATTAATATATATATGAAAGTTAATCTTTTATTTATTCTTATAATGATTATATAGTTAAATTAATAAATTAGATTAGTAAATAGACATGTCCCATGAAGGGACATGTCTCTTCTTGTCTTTACCATGTATATATATACAAGAGATCGGTGCATTTGGGTAGTACATACTTTTACGGCAGTGCAATTACATTTGCAGTGATCTGAAAACTTAACATGGTATCAGAGCAGGTTGCAAATGTGAGAAAGAATAGAAATGATTCGGGGGAGAACAATAAGCTATTTGGGAATCAAAGATTTTGGAGATACTCCGTATCAAGTGGCATTTAATATTCACATTAATACTTCTAATGTCGGGCATTCAAATTATTTTATTATTCTTGGCTTGGCACAAGTTATGGGCCCACCACGCTTCCGCAGACAAATTTGCAGATAAGTTACTGATGTAATTAATTATGTTTTCCTGAGAATTTATATCCTAAGTCTAGGAGGACTTTAATTATTTTTCCAGAAATAATTATGAAGAGGACTCACTCTAATAAAGCTTATTTCCTGTGAGCGTATTAAATTGACTGAAGATTGTTATTGCAAAGTTTCTTTCATATCTATAATGTTCGTAGACCCCGTTCCATGTGATGAAATATTACTCTAAACTTAGTGATTAATTCCTTATTATATTTTAATGAGCCGTACACATTTCACATTGTGGATTTCCAATATATCCTTGCGGTGCTAAAATCAGGCACATGAATGTTAGTTTCAAAACATTGAGGAGATACTCTATGCTGTTAAAGAAAAACATTAATAATAAGCTGCTGCCGTGGGTCCCGAATCTACTTGGGAAGAGCTCATAATTTATTAATAATGCATTGCAACTTTATGAATTTGCTTCAAACATTACCGTGGAGAACTTTTATCAAGGCTAACATTATAATAATTTGTTGAAGCTAAAGTTTGATGAACAGAAGGGTAGCGGCATCAAATATATTAACAACTCAAACATTAGAAACTACAAGCGCCATTCTCTTCATCACGGAAGCTAAAGAGTCTTCCCGTCAATTCTTGTAACTGCCACAGATTGAAGCAATTGATTTTCCAAATGGTTCGGAAAATATGGATGCCATGAATCCTTTCTCAGGGGAAATATCATTGCAGCTAGATTGTATCCACGGAAGTTTTCATCGCAACTTCAACCTAAGACGGCATTTGTTCTCCTGATATCTCATTGGGTCAATCTCGGTTCCTTTCCTGAGGTCGTGGCTTGATTACAAGTTCATTCTCTTTTGTAGCAGGCTTTTCCAGTTTAGAATTTATTATATTTTTACTAGACGTGTCGTCTAGTGTTTGCGTGATATCTTCTTGAAGCAGATTTCTCCACTCCGCTATGAATAAAAAGGTTGTAACTGACGCAACTCTCTAATTTTTGTGGCTCACATTATTGGTAGACGGACATTCCATATTGTTGTTAATTCAATGATACAAAAGAAGGGAGTTTTGCCGTGAATTGGATATATGAGCCCAATCATTCATCTTCAAAACACGACTCTTGGCCTCTTTCTAGAATTGAACACAGTTACAAGGATGTTAAGAAGGTGCACCAAAGGATGTAATCACTCAGATATATCATTTAGTTCATGGAAAGCTTATTAGGAAGATAGTGCGTAACTTGTAATGGTGTAGCTGCTATCGGTACCTGGAAAAGTATCGGACCTTGTCTTACTAAAGCTGAATTTTTATCGCATTGATACAAGGGTGATTGTGCAAAAATTGTTGTGTTAGAGGTCTGATATTTCTTTTACTGCAGACACACTTGGAAAAGATCGGATGCATGATCATTGGATGCTTAGAGTACTATAATGTTTTGATGTTTTATTGTGATACATCACTCTCTGTGATTGAAGTGAATATTGTTTACCTTATGCGGAGGAGAGATTTCTTCTAAGGTGTGTATTATTGGTTGGGATGATTGTCTTCAAATTGGAGAAAAAGGGACAAGGGCGCCGATTTGTAGAGGAGTAGGTTGTTTCATGGAGGGTCGACCTAGAAGGGGTTGTGTCTTATGAAAAGACAAGACCCTTGGTTAATATATAAGTAGGACATCCATCCTGTGTACATTTCTGAGGTGACAACTTCTTAGACAATGAACACTTGTATTTGATGTTACAAGGTGACGATCTTGTAATATTGATTCGCTATGGTAGACATTTTGATATGTCAGTGCACATACCATAATAGGGTTATATGTAAGGGGAATGTAATGTTCTTTAATTACTATATCCTTGTATCACGATCTCAGGTAATTCCTCATATCACATGTTAGGTGATATGTAAAATTGGGTATCACGTGTTAGCTGATTCCTCATATCACATGTTTGGTGATATGTAAAACTAGGTATCACGTGTCAGGTGATTCCTCATATCACATGTTAGGTGATATGTAAAACTGGGTATCACATATTAGGTGTTTCCTTATCTCACGAGTTATGTGATACTTATCATGTGTTATGTGATATTTGCCTTCACGATATATGTGAGATTTCTTATCACAAGAAATGTGATATATGATTTTATCTTCCCTAGCTAAGAGGGAATGTTGATGTATGTAGCATCAGTCAGATAAATGAAACTGATTATATAATTATTATGAGAATTGAATTATTATATATATATTAATATATTTAATAATTGATATTATTTATATTAATATATATATGAAAGTTAATCTTTTATTTATTCTTATAATGATTATATGGTTAAATTAATAAATTAGATTAGTGAATAGACATGTCCCATGAAGGGACATGTCTCTTCTTGTCTTTACCATGTATATATATACAAGAGATCGGTGCATTTGGATAGTACATACTTTTACAGCAGTGCAATTACATTTGCAGCGATTTGAAAACTTAACACCTTGATTTTCCTTTACTTTTCTCATTTTTAATTTTTTCCTTACTTTTCTTTTGATACTACTTTTCTCTTTTGAATTTTCATTTTGGCACATAAGCAGTGAAGCTTATAATGGGTTTGGAGAAACCACAGTGGCGCTGAAGCAGGCATATAATTTTCACTAATTCCAACTTCACCTTGGGAACTTCCAAAGGACTCGGAGCAATTAAATGTGAGTAAAATGTTGTAGCTAAAAGATTCAAGTACCCCAAACACAGCGAATGACTCCATTCCAAATTTAGTACAAATCATTTTTGCATGGTGAGATTATTAGGAACAATTTCCAATTCAAGAGATCCTCGTAGAGAGATATCCAGGAAATAATTCGAACACAACTATTGGGAAAACACCAAAGTGTGTGATAAGAATACATCACCCTTGTCACAAATTGGATCCCTCTCAAACCTAACCTACGAAAGTAGGGAAACTGAACCTAAGACAACCAAACCTAGGCCGACCAAACCTAAAGCAAACTAAACCACTAAGGAAAGATAACAACTATGCAACTAAACTACTCCTAGGGAAACCTAACACAACCTAAACTACACCTAAACACCTAAACCACTTGAACAACTAACTACTAAGGAGAGAGCCATCAAAGATCTCAAGCCAAATGACTTAAGGCAAACCAACCACCTAGCTCCAAGTCAATTAAACTAAACAACAGAAAGGAAACCTACCCTAACCATGTACAAGACTTTAAAGGGAGGACACTCGAAAGAGTTATATACATGCTTAACCTAACATGGCTTCTCAAAATGTTCAAGAGCAACAAGGTCTGGGTGATAGTTCTCAATATGGAAAACTTATCCTTGTACTCCGAAAAAAAAAATTCTACCCCCTTTTCAAACTCAGAAAATTTGTCATGTAAAATCAACAACTGGGGCAATTCATGAGGTCCATGGTCAATCCACATGCAAGTTTTCTTTCCTAAATCGCCATTATCAAAATGATAACTTTCAAAACTTTCGACATGAAAAGCAGGGAAAGATACAACTTGGCATGCTTTGTAATTAAATGAAACTTGCAAGTTCTCCACAGCTTCAGGAGGTTGAAGTTGATGATGGATCATCCCACTGGCATCAGCGTTGAACTTGTGAGTGATCAAGGCAGGATCAGTCTTGAAGTCAAGGCCTTGGAAGACTGCCTTTGGAGGCCCGTCCTTGTGCAACATGAACCATGCATCATTGTGTCTCTCGGTCAACATGTCCTCGAAAATCAAGGATTCCTTAATAAGTTGATCTTCAAATATCTCTCCAAGCTTATCTTTGAATGTAGCATCAAATAACACCCCCTTGAATTGTGCCTCATTTTCTTCTTCTTCTTCGAGGGTAACTTGTTCATGCACTTGCATATTCTCTCCAAGAGTGCTTGGAACTTCATCATCTGTCATGAGATTGCTAATTGCTTCTTCGTCAGGAACATCCTGCAATTCTTCATGTGTAATCTCATCAAGCATGGTCTCTTCAAAACTAGTAGGAAGATCATCAAACATCTCCATGGATTGATCATCGAATAGCACCTCAAGTGGTAATGCCTCTGGAGGTCGAAGTTGATGGTGAATCATGCCACTTGAAACAACTTTTGTGTCCTGAGATGCCTTCGGCAATGATTCCATTTGTACTTCCTCTATGAGATCTCTTAGCACCCCCCCAAAGAACATTGTAGAGATGATGCAATGTAGTGCCTTGTCAAATTGTTCTTCATATTTGGATTTGTCTGTGATATTCCGAAGTTCTTCATTCAACCTGTCAACTTTATTACCTTCTTCTCCACGGTCACTTGAAACCTCCAACAACTCATTTTGGAAAACCTCCTCTTGAATCATGGATAAATTTCGTCAAGGCTTTCCTCTTCTTCAAACTTTTGATGACCTTTTAATTCTTCACCCTTATGGGTTTCTGAATGCTTATCCTTAATTGCTATCATTTCTCTTCCTCGAATGTTTTCTATTGCCTCCTTGATTTCTTTCTCAACACCTTCCTCTTGTGGAGTAATGTGTGAAGGTTTAGTTTTGCCTTGATCATTAAGTTCAATCATATAAATTCAATTAAGAGTTTATATGAATTTTCCAACAATTTAATTTCCTAATGTTCAAGGTTTAATTGTCGAGTATGGATTCTGCTACCATGGTCAAAAAATATAAGACTAACAATCCTAGTTTTAGGGAAATCTACAAAAGCACATTGACAGCATGCTTGGCTAGATGAAAGTTGACATTCTTGAGAGAGACCCCTACCTAGAGTTCTACCACAAGCATATCCATCCCATCATCAAAAAATGGTGGAAGAAGATAAACACCCCTCTACAAATGGATACATATACATTGAATCCAGAGTGATACGTAGAGAGACCTAGTATGGTTGTTCCCATTGATGACCACGAGGTAAGGAATGGCCTCATGAAGGGTTTTACTAAAAAATGCTTAGTCCAGATGAAGTTTCATTATTAGATAAAATCTACTAAACATGATAGGATTGGCAAGCATACTTTGGCACAAGAAGAGCTAGCTAGTTAACAGCAATTCTATGAACCTCCGATATTATTGCACATAATTCCCTCACACATTTCTAGTTCAGCTACTGCTTTAATGAGTGGGTCCACATAGCTTTATCCATTTGCTTACATGGAACACACTAACCTATGTTAGAGCGAAAAAGCTTCTTGTTCTACAAAGTACCTTGCATTTCATTGATTGCAAGACACCTAAGTATAGGCAAAGCTCAACAACATGGTGGGATGTATAACCTGAGAAAATGCAAGAATTTGGTGAGGCAATCGAATAGGTTGGGCTCACATTCCAAGTTAAGGATATGGTTCATTCCAATAAATCCAATGATAAGGATTTCCCCAAATGTCCAATGGATAATGACAATGATTTTGAGCTTGTTGCTCAAACAAAAACCAGTTGTGGATGTCTTTCTGGGCATTCCCATCCTGTCCTTTTGAGATTTGCTACTTGTAAACTCTAGTTAGGATTCTCAGCTTGTTTGTATATTGGTCATTAAAACTTTGCAATGCTAGAAAATACCATGATATTCATATAAACCATTTTGATTTATCAATTATCATTAATTTTAGTAGTTTGACAACTGACATTGACTATCAATTATCAACAGCATAGAACGTTTCAAATTATGTATTTTAATGTGGACATTTTGTGCAAATTATGGTAGAGAGAGAGAGAGAGAGAGAGAGAGAGAGAGAGGGAGAGAGTTGCCCCTGCATCATCCCCAAAATTTAGGGAAAATTCTGCCATCCTCAAAACCCCATCCCCACATACCCCCAATCTAGAAACTCAAATAAACACCATTTGTAATGCAAAATAGAGAAAAGTGGCTCACTAATGGAGCAAGTTAATCCTTCTCAAGAAGCAACTATAGATAAATATTCTATAAGATGTAATGTTGTATTTATGATTTTCCATTTCTTTTTGTCCTTTCTAAGAAATATGAGTTGAGATGAACTGATTTTTTATGTCTTTGGATATCAAAAATGAACCTTAACCTAATTTTAGATGGTATATTGACATATGGGCCATGATGATTTAGTTCCAAATGACTATGATGATTTAGTTCCAATTTCAAGTCATTTGGATGAATGGAAACATATGTCATGGCGCTAAAGTTAACATTCCGGTGATTTTTGCTTCATGTGACCAAGTTTTGGCAAAATCCTACTCAGCTGTTTCCAAGTGTTTTTTGAGGTCAAATATTACAATTCTGACCAGAAACTGATTGTGCAACTTCTGATACACGTTAAGAACAACCAGGTGAGTTTCAGGTTAATAGGATGCCACATTACGATCTTATGGATCCTATACTTCCATTGGCTAGCTACTAAACATATTTGCCAACCTTTTTTATGTTTGTTTGACAAGTATTTGGCTGAGGATCTTACTTGAATAATGTCTTATTTGTTAGTCCATTACTGATTATGATTACCGGAATTATATGCTACCTAAATTTTAGCTAGCGCAATTTTCCTTGGAATGCCTCAGAAACCATTTACAGCCAAGCAAAACACAACCACATATTCAAAAAATTGTTTTCACGCTGTTGAAACGGATGAGCTCAAGTGATATAATTTTAGAGCTTCGAAAGTGAAGCAACAAACTCAAGCCTCCAAGACATGAAAAATTGTTGAAATTGGATGAAATGCCTCACCCAAATCGCAGGGCCTGGCATATCCCAGCAGAAAATGCCAGGTGCTAGTCCCAAGTAACTCAGACAGAAGAGATATCCCTCAGATGTGGCATCTAAGATGATGATCACAAGGGGAATGCATCAATCAAATCAGATGAAAATATACTGTGATGTTTCAAAAGTGAAGCTCAATGGTTCTTAATGACATATTCACAACTTTCTTTAAAAAATTAATCCATTCACATATAGATCATGTGTGTAGTGCTTACCAATCTTAATTTTTAACCCATTAAAAAATCAAAGTTCAGGTTAACCTATGAGAGACCTCACAACAACTAGAAGGTAAAGATGTTTGGAGTTGTTTGGAGTATATATCCAAATGAAAACCCTATATAAATTCCATTGATAGCTTATCAACCAAAAGTTCCATATCATACAGCTAGAAACAAGTCTTATTGTGCACAAAAAGGCAATCTTGTATCTAACCTGCCACCATCCCTCTGAACATATGGGAACTCCATCCCATTTAATCTCGCACAAGCACATTTCCTTGGATCAAAGCATTCCCCTCTGCATTCACAACCTTTTGCCGATGGTGGTAGATCAATACCCTCGGCAACCTTGATGCTTTTTAAATATGTTAAACCTACAATTTGAATTTCATAAGAACCTTGTTAATCCAAGGACCAAAAGAAACAATTATATTAATGTTCACCAACGACCAGAAAAAGTCAACTGCTAACACCGAAAATCAAGAAACAAGTAAACAATAAACATCAATTAAGAGGTGCCTAAAGCATCTCTAAACTGAATCCACTTAGCAATTCATGACTCAAGTAATCACAATAAAACAAAACGAAAACCACAAAACACAAAGTCTTCTCCTAAAGTAGAACATTTATAAATGTGACAGCTTTATAGAGAGCATAAAAATTTTATTATTCAACCGTTAAGACCCTATCATCAGATCAGTTCTTATGTTCACAGCCTTTGTGTATATTTCTCTATAAAGTCAGAAGAGCAACTCTTTAATTAGGTGAACATCTTTGTCATGATCTATAATTTCCTACGTTACCCCAAGTTTCTAGGAAAGGTGGACGACGAAACAGGTTTCTGGGATGGATTTTTTTGTTTTCCATTTTAGGGCAAGGAGGGGACAACAGAAGGGGCGGCTATATAAAAAATATGGAAAATTTAAATATATAGAGAAATTTAAATATTCATATGAAAAAATGGATAAAGCATACTTATATACATTATAGAACCTTAACATACAGCATTTAATTTAAATTGAGAGTTCACATGTGAGTTGAAGTCAAACAAATCATCAAAACTCAAACATTAATACTATGGGACAGCCAGGGGACATCCCCAAGCTGACCCCGAGTTTCTGGGATGTGCCCATTTCTGATACGGGGTAACACTAACAATTTCTTGTTCTATATGCAATCTAACAATCTTGGATGATTCAGCAGAAACTCTACTATAACTCTAGACGAAGTTGTCAGTTCAGGTTCAAGGATCCAGATCACTGGTTCAACTAATTTGGGGGTTGGTGGGGAGGAGAGGGGGCTTTCGGTGCATTAGTACAAAAAGCATGTAAAAATCATATATATATATATATATATATATATATATATATATATATATATATATATATATATATATATATATGCAACTTATGTTTATCTTCACTAATAAATGTCGACCAATGTGAATTATAAATTTGTTATTCCAAGACCATATATAAGAACAAATCTAAACTAACAAAATCATTCATCTTTAGAAATAAATAGCTGTTATTTACTTTGACAACTGAGAAATTCAAATTGAGGAAAGGGAAAAGGGAATGGCAAGTGGAATCAATAGTACACACCTTCACACAATCAAAAAGGCACTAGAAAAGATGACATTAGATTATCTGAAATTGCTCAAAGATAGGGATATTGCAATTAAGTTTGCAGATAATAAGGAGGAGGTAGATGAAATTTGTTTATAGCCGAGCATAACTCATTATTCATTAAACAAAGCTAAATATCAGACTTCTATTGCAACCACTAGCAAGGAAGATGGAACTAATTTTTAAACCAACAAGATCATATAGATTGTTGAAGGAATAAATACCCTTTGTGAGAATGAAAGTAAGAATAATGATTGCACCAATCACTATTCAAATGAAGCACATTATGTTAATGAGGATCAAAAGGACCTGCAAGGAGACAAACTCAAAAATTTTGATGACCAATGTTTCTGACGTTCCTATATGCAGCAATGAAATAGTTGCTATAACAGATTCTAGGGGTAGATTTTAGAGTAGTTTCAGCCATGGGACAAAAATGATCAAGGACCTTCCAAGGTTAGAAGAAGTTGTGCATGACGAGATTCTCAAACAACACAAAGATAAGGGAAACTATGTAAGTTCAAACAACAATATGCTGATTGGTCTTGATGATCACAAGGAGATTGATATGCTCTATACAAGTAATCTTGAGAGGAAACACCACTTGTTTCAAGAATTCATTGTTATGTATGAAGCTATAAATATGAATCCATTTCCCTCAAACGATTTTTTCAATGAAGTTAGGAGTTGATGGCATGATGTTGGGAGCTACATATGGCCATTTTCGAATTTGGGAAGTGTACATTGACAAGTTCTTACCAGTGGTTAACAGGAAATGCATTTTTAAAGAGGTCAAAAATCAGATTTTCAAATTTAATAATGTTGATACCAGTTGTTGCAGCAGGGTTGCAAACTTGTTTTCATGTGATAACAGGCCTCCAAAATGTAGTTTTGACAGAGTAGAGCAGCAAAAGCATGATGGGTATGAGTCCAATAGATGTGAGCATCAATCTTTACCAAAAGAAAGTGGTACTTATCAGCTTGATTGCATGGTGAGGAGTGCATATCATTTCTCTTTCAGCCCACAAGTTGATGAGTTGAATATGTTTATGATGACAAATAAGAAGAAATTGAATGATTGGTATAAAGAGGGTTATACTTCATCATGGAATGAGATGTACTCTCCTTCAAGAAGAAGATTTGCAACCAACAAGGTAATATTCAGATTGCATTTTTCGGATGACAGTTATGATGGTTATAGAGATGTAAAACTAAGAATAAGCTGAAGGATTCAGGTGATGGGAGCAATAGTTCTTTAAATTGGCCTTGGGATCTAGGAATCTTATTGATGAATGAGTTGCATCTGAAAATAATGCTTTACAATGTGGTAGGTTTCAGTTTTAGTTGTCTCAGAATATGTCATAGAGCTACTTGCATATTTATATGGGATCTTGCTATTGGTATGCAGATTCATGATTGCTCGAGGACAAGCAAGCTATAAGGAAGGACTGTAATGTTCCTCTTTTGGGACATTGAAAATTAAATGACAACTTAATAAAGTATTAAAATGACTTTAATAGAGCTTAATGAAAAATTAATAGTCATTTTAATTTAAACGAAGGGATAATAAAAAGACAAAGAAAAGGAATTTCAAGAGAAAAGGAAAACGAAAGGTCACAAGGATGTGTTAGTAAAGAACATGGAGAAGCTCATTTTGATTATGCTTGGTTTATGCTTGATTATTGTTTTTTCTTAGAGAATTCGGGAAGCTTTGGCTTTCAGTTTTGAAACCTAAAGACAGAAACCTTCAAGATTTCTTGGTGGGATTGGACAGAAACCCAATTCATCTTTGGAGGTGGATTCGCTGCAGAGTTCACAACTGGGCAAATTTGTGAAGTTTTCATCTACAAACAGTCCTTGCAATAATAGAGGTATTTCATATCTATCTAGAAATAAGTTGTAATGATTTATACATTTTAATGGCAGTATTCATACCTCTATTTCAATCTGAAAATATATAGTTCTCAAAATAATTTGTTGAATGAATAGAGATCAGTTGCATGCAAATTGTTGTTTAATTTCCTATGGCAAATTTTGAGAAAAATCTGGAGCAAATATCCTAGGGGGATATTTTAGTGTTACCAGAGTTGGTTCTCCTCCTAGCTTGTGAGCTTTTCATGAGTAACAAAAATGCAATATTAATCAATTTGCTAGAGATTTCTAAAGGGTTTTAGTAGATAAGCTTTGGCAAATTATTTCATATTATTTAAATTTCATTTCGAAACAATTGTGGGGACAATAAGGAAGATAAGTAAGCCAAAAAAGTTTGGACAAGTGTTGAAGAAGATAAAAATCCAATAGTTTGGTTCCAACAAAATAACACAAAAGATTGCAAGGAGATGGACTCAGTTGTGGTTATAGGTAAAGGATACACGAGCCTTTTATTTGGTGAATTGGAAATTGTTATTGACAAACATTTTGATGAAGGTGTTTTTATTCAAGGATATAACATGTTGAAGTTTCAAAATGCTTCCAAGGAAGAAAATGAATCTTCCCATGATGATGAATCATTTGAAAATGATGATATAATAGCAGATGTGGCCATGCATTTAGAGATGGAGGAAAATACATTTAATAACTCTGAAAATAGTATAACAAATAATGAAATTTATTTCAACCAAAGGGCTGTCCAAACTTGTATGTATGAGCTAGGCCAAAATGATGACACTAAAAAAGCTGATTTGAAGAACCAATAAGAAATTTTATTTCTAGATGAGGATTTTGGAGCTTATAATTTGAAAGAAAAGCTAAAAGTCACAGAAGATATGGTTGTTGCAGCCTTGGTGCATTTTAAAGATACCCATAAACAAATTGAAGATCTTATTTAGGAAGTTCAAATTGAGGACAAGGAAAAGGGAATGGCGAGTGGAATCAATAGTACACACCTTCACACAATCATAAAGGCACTGGAAAAATGAAATTAGATTATCTGAAATTGCTCAAAGATAGGGATATTGCAATTAAGTTTGAAATGATAAGGAGGAGGCAGATGAAATTCGTCTACAACTGAGAATAACTCATTATTCATTATACAAAGCTGAAAATCATGCTTGTATTGCAGCCACTCCCAAGGAAGATGGAATTAATTTTTAAACGAACAAAATCATACAAATTGCTGAAGGAATAAATACCCTTTGTGAGAATGAAAGAAAGAATAATGTTTGCACCAATCACTATTCAAATGAAGCACATTATGTTAATGAAGATTAAAAGGACCAACAAGGAGACAAACTCAAGAATTTTGATGACCAATGTTTCTATGAAATTCCTATATGTAGCAATGAAACAGTTGCTATAACAGATTCTAGGAGTAGATTTTAGAGTAGTTTCAGCCATGGGACAAAAATGGTCAAGGACCTTCCAAGGTTAGAAGAAGTTGTGCATGAGGAGATTCTCAAACAAGACAAAGATAAGGGGAACTATATAAGTTCAAACAGCAGTATGCTGATTTATCTTGATGATCACAAGGAGATTGATATGCTCTATGCAAGTAATCTTGGTAGGAAGCACCACTTGTTTCAAGAATTTGTTCCTATGTATGGAGCTATAAGTATGAATCCATTTCCCTCAATGGTTTTTTTAGTGAAGTTAGAAGTTGATGGCATGATGGTGAGTGCTACATATGGTCATTTTTGAATTTGGGAAGTGTACATTGACAAGTTCTTACCAGCGGTTGACAAGAAATGCATTCCTGAAGAGGTCAAAAATCAGATTTTTAGATTTAATAATGCTGATACCATTTGTTGTAACATGGTTGCAAACTTGTTTAAATGTGATAGCAGGCCTCCAAACTGTAGTTTTGACAGACTAGAGCAATGAAAACATGATGAGTATGAGTCCAATAGATGTGAGCATCAACCTTTACCAAAAGGAGGTGGTACTTATCAGCTTGATATCATTGTGAGGAGTGCATATCATTTCTCTTTCAGCCCACAAGTTGATGAGTTGAATATGTTTATGATGACAAATAAGAAGAAATTGAATGATTGGTATAAATAGGTTTATACTTCATCATGGAATAAGATGTACTCTCCTTCGAGAAGAAGATTTGCAGCCTACAGGATTTTCAGATTTCATTTTTCAAATGACAATTATGATGGGTACAAAGATGTAAAACTAAGAATGAGTTGAAGACTTCAAGTGATGGGAGTGATAGTTCTTCAAATTGGGCTTGGGATCCAGGAATCTTATTGATGAATGAGTTGCATCTAAACATATTGCTTCACAATGTGGCAGGTTTCAATTTTAGTTGTCCTAGAATGTGTCATAGAGCTACTTGCAAATTCATATGGGACCCTAGTATTTGTATGCAGATTCGTGATTGTTTGAGGACAAGTAATCTCTAAGGAGGGAGGACTGTAATGTTCCTTTTTTGGGACATTGAAAATTAAATAACAACTTAATAAAGTATTAAAAAGACTTTAATAGAGCTTAATGAAAAATTAATAAAGTCATTTTAATTCAAAAGAGGGGATAATAAAGAGACAAAGAAAAGGAATTCCAAGAGACAAGTAGAGGGAAAATGAAATGTCACAAGGATGTGTTATTAAAGAACATGGAGAAGCTCATTTTGATTATGCTTGGTTTATGATTGCTTATTGTTTTCTTTTGGAGAATTCGAGAAGCTTTGGCTTTCACTTTTAAAACTAAGAATGATCTGAAGACTTCATGTGATGGGAGCAATAGTTCTTTAAATTGGCCTTCGGATCTGGGAATCTTATTGATAAATGAGTTGCATCTGAACATATTGCTTTACAATGTGGCAGGTCTCAATTTTAGTTGTCCCAAAATGTGCCATAGAGTTGCTTCCATATTTATATGGAATCCTTATATTGGTATGCAGATTCGTGATTGCTTGAGGACAAGCAATCTCTGACGAACGACTGTAATGTTCCTTTTTTGGGACATTGGAAATTAAATGACAGCTTAATAAAGTATTAAAATGACTTTAATAGTGCTTAATGACAAATTAAGTCATTTTAATTTAAACTAAGGGATAATAAAAAGACAAAGAAAAGGAATTCCAAGAGACAGCCTGAGGAAAAATGAAGGGTCAAAAGGATGTGCTAGTAAAGAACATGGAGAAGCTCATTTTGATTATGCTTGGTTTATGCTTGATTATTGTTTTCTCTTGGAGAATTCAAGAAGCTTTGGCTTTCAGTTTTGAAACCTAAAGACAGAAACCTTCATGATTCTTGGTGGATCAGACGGAAACCCAATTCATCTTTGGAGGTGGTTTCGCAACGGAGTTCACAACTAGGCAAATTTAGGAAGTTTTCATATGCAAATAGTTCTTACAATAATAGAGGTATTTCATATATATATAGAAATAAGTTGTAATGATTAATACATTTTAATGGTCGTATCCATACCTCTATTTCAGTCTAAAAATATATAGTTCTCAAAAGAATTTGTTGAATGAATAGAGATCAATTGCATGCAAATTGTTGTTTAATTTCCAATGGCAAACTTTGGGAAAAATGTGGAGCAAATAACCTGGGGGGGATATTACAGATGTCTATTGCTTGATGTTCAATTTGCTATGAACTATGTGTTTTAATGTAATGTTCATATGTTAAAAATACAATCCTAAGCCTAAATGAATTTACAAAACCAACATTTAAGCATGAAAACTTTACTATGGTTCTTAATAGTGTATGTTAAGAAAGATGTAATATTTCTCATAAGAAGTAAAGTTTAAAGTTTTAAACCATACAAATGACTTCTTCAGCCAGAATTTTCCATCAATTAATTATTTTGATGTTCTGTAATGGCTGTCATAAATATTGGCACTTCAATAGATTCATATTTTGATGTTTAATTCTATTTTCTACGCACAATACTCAAACAACAAAAATAAAAATGTATAATATTGATTGTAATCATGTTAAAAGTTTTGTTAATGACTTGGAAAAGAATAACTATCCTAATACAAATCAGATTGGAATGAGAGCAGATTTTGGTCTACGTTTGTGTATGGGCTCCTAGTACATCCATGGGTTCACCTAGGGTATTGCCCAAGCGCCTAGGCAATACCTTGGCTGGACCCAAGAATGTACCAAGACTGAACCAGTACTCGAACCGAACTAGGACAAGAACCCAGGCCTACAGAGAAGAACCCGGAAACTTAGATTCTAAACCAAAGTAATCAGCAATGGAGTCTGGTTATGCTGCGAGAGATGGGGATAGATGCTAGTTCAACATTTTCCAAAATAATGGGACACGAGTGCCTAGAAATGGCAATGATAAAGATCTATTTTATATTTTAATCTACAAAATATATATGCATATATGGCTACACTACTTCACAAAATGTAAAATATTCAACAATTACAAACTAACATTTTAATGTACACAATCAAATGTCAATAGAAGTGAAAATGAATTATATTGATATTTGACAACCATTATCACGACATATATAGTAAATTTTTGAACTATTATCACCTTATGATGATATATAGGAACCATGACAAGAATGTCATTATTTAGAAATAGAGTAGGTGGGTCCTATGAGATGGTTGTATTTTCATTCAATTGATAAAACTTCAGACCTTTTTATTGTTTTTCATGCCAGCAGATTATTGACAAAAGAAATATTCTACTAAAAAAGACTCGTTGATTTTCATCCAACAATTAGAAAATTACAAATCTTAATGCATTTCTTTAATTCTTTTAGGTTTTGTCAACCAAGTATGACCACTTAAGGGAAAAAACAAATGAGATTCATATAACATATCTAAGAAATTCTTTTATAGATTCTCCCAATTTTCAAGGGAAAATTCCCAGAGACAAACACAAACAAAGTTCATCTAAAGTCTATCAACATCTAGAGATGTACCCATGTGTGAGACAATGGACACATTTATGCTATGGAAGACAAGTACCAAAGGGAATACAAGTCTCTAGGTAATTCTGTTTTTAACTCATCACTTTCGTAACTGATGAATACAGCTAAGAATAAGCTGATAATGATATTAGTGAGATTCTAAAAAACTAATCTTGGTAGAAAGCTAGATAATGCTAAAAATTTTAAAACCACAAAACAACAAAACTTTACTATTTGCCAAAAAATGGATTTGAAAGGTACATAGAAGTGAAGAGGAACTTTCCTAGTACAATGCACATAGCATCACAGGCCAAATCCAGCACAGTCTGACATTGTCTTGATAAAACAGAGTTGTTAAACCCATACATGGAACACTCGCAAAGTACTCGGCGTGTCGCTAAATCTCGCCAAGTTTTTGAGCTTTGCGAGGTTTTCTGACTTTTACTCGCCAATTTTTTGGCAAGAATTCGTTGATTATGAAAAACGAAAAATACTGAGAGGGGGAGGGGGTGAATCAGTATTTAAAACAATTTTAAACAAATCTTAAGAGCACACACATTCAGGAAGACATGACACAAAGAATTTATCACGTGGAAAACCCAAATGGGTTTAAAAACCACGGCTTCATTAACAATAGGGCTACAACCCTTTACACAAGAGCTATAACTCTTTTAGCTACACTTCAGAACAGGCTACAACCTGTCTTGTAAGGCTACAACCTTACTTCAAGAGTTTATGATGTGACAAAACACAATTTCGTTCTGTGTCTTCACTGTAACATGAAGACGTTGTTACAAGCAGACTCCTTCATCAAACATATCACAAATGAACTCCCTCATATGATTTTGACTCCTCTCTATATTAAGTTGTGCTGAGTAGTGTATCTATTAGACTCCAGCTGTGTGTCTTACTCCTTGACCCACACAACACCACTATTATTTTAATTTGCTTCACGTGCCTGCTAGAATTTTTAATTCACAGTCTCTGTCAAAAACTTATCACACTTTCTTTTGTTTTCCTCTCACACGGACTTTACCCCCTCTTCTTCTCAATTCTTTTTAAAACCACAGTACATGCAATATTTTTACTGCATAACACCCTGCATCACCACCAGTTAGAGACTGTATTTTGTTCAAATACTACAGGTTGTGCACAGAACTTCAAACATTCCCTTCATATCAAAAAGGATGTTCACACGCTCTACACCACCCTGCTACAATCCCGTTTTTTTAAGTTGGCAGCATATCAATGCCTTACTCCAAGTGTCCTCTCATTCTCCGACAGCTCTATGCATACCTTTCATATCAAACAGATACCCGATGATAGCTCACTTCTCATTACACTTCACGTCTTCCTCCTTAAAAGTGTACTACTCCAAATACGATACTCTAGTTTCTTTCTTTTCTTTTTAAAACACACCAAAAATTGTATGTGCTATAACACTTGCGTGACATTTGGGATAACTCTACATTTTTGATAAATACAGCTACCTCTATATTTTTTTTAATCATGATAGCTGCTTCCCCCTTTTTTAATACACCGTGTTTCAAACTGCCCGCTGTCTAATTTTTCCTGTGCATCGATTTTTATTTGTTGTGCTCTTCCCATTTTTTTTTCGCACGATGTTGTGTACGGTCTTTTCGATTTTTTTCAGTATGCTTTGAATAACCTACTGATACCTTCTAATGCCCGACTGGTCATTTTGATCATTGTCGAAAGCCATTTAAATAGACTGTATATTTACTTTCAAAAGACCAACTCGTATTTTTAACCATACAATTTTTTTAACGCCTCTTAACAACAATTCTAGTGTAGTCGTGTTTAGTCATACACAGCCCCGTTAGTTCTTTTTACTACTATTATACACACCTTGACTGCTATTCGTTTTTATGCATACAGCAATCATTGTGTCACAGTCACACTTGTCATTTTAACACACCTGTTATATTCGTATATCCATCCTATTGCTCGTGTCTGCTTTTTTTTAAAGCGATAGTGTTTTCATTCCATTGGGCGTGTATGTTTTTATTTACCAAGATGAAGGACGTTTTTTTTATATCTACGACACTTGCCAACAACAACAGCGATGCCTAAGCTGTTCAACCATTCACGGTTATCATAAACTCTCTTAGCAAAAACATTTTTTTATTATTCCCAGTTGCTCATGAATTGAAGGCGCTTTACATATATATTATGTCTTACGCACACAGGAAACAATCATCAAACACACCTGCCATTCCTTTCTTCAGCGTTTCCAAAAAAAAAGGCAGACACCCGTAGGCACACACACAATCGCCAGGTGTAAGAGCATGGACTTGGCTCAAACAGCAAACAAAAAGAATCAGATCAACTGACAAAAACACAACAATCTCCCCTTTTTTGTCATTGATGGCAAACTCACTCAAGAGCACAAGTGGAATGCAAAGCTTAAACATCTGAAACAATTTGCAAGACTGAAGAACTCCCCCTGAGCAAGTGATCCAATCTGAAAGCACTACAAATCTGAAACCGCTCGCCCATACAACCGAACAAACTCAAAACAACTCTAACAAATGAACCAACTCCCGGTGGAAGTCTACTTCCCCTTTGTCATCAATGACCACACAACAATAATTCGAAAGATATAGCAATGAAGTGCTGAAGACGAACCTTTCATTGAGGTGAAATAACACCTAGCTTGCTTTCAAGATACTCGAAGCGATCTCGGGGTAGAGGTTTAGTAAACACATCTGCAATTTGCTCCTGAGAACAAACATAGTTCAGCTTAACAACATTATTCGCAACTTGCTCCTTCAGTTAGTGATACTTAATTGGAATGTGCTTAGTTCGAGAATGCATCACAGGATTCTTCGAAATGTCAATGGCACTAGTGTTGTCACAGAAAATACAAATAGGATCAGTAATCTCAAGCTTATAATCACATAGAGTGTTCTTCATCCAAATTACCTGAGTGCAACAAGACACTACTGCAACATATTCAGCCTCAGCGGTGGATAAAGAAGTGCAAGACTGTTTCTTGCTAAGCCATGAAACCAAACAGCCACCTAAAAAGAAAGCACACCTACTAGTACTTTTCTTATCATCCACTGAACCTCCCCAATCAGCATCTGTATAGGCTGTAAGAAGAAAATCAGAACTCTTTGGAAACCAAAGACCGAAATCAACTGTGCCTTTCAGATATTTAAAAATTCTCTTAACAGCTGAAACATGTGTTTGTTTTGGAGAAGCCTGAAATCTAGCTACATATCCCACAGCCTGCATAATGTCTGGTCTAGTGGCTGTCACAAACAGCAGACTCCCTACCATAGATCTGTAAAAAGACTCATCAACTGAACGAGACACATCCTCCTTACTTAACTTACATCCGGTTTCCATTGGAGTGCTAACCAGATTACAATCTTCCATCTTAAATCTCCTAAGTAACTCTCTAACATATTTAGCTTGGGAAACGAAAATTCCTTTAGAAAACTGATTAATTTGCAGCCCAAGAAAGTACGTTAACTCACCCATCATAGACATTTCAAACTCATTTTTCATACACGCAGCAAATGTTTTGGACATATTGACACTGTCACTCCCAAAAATCAAATCATCAACATAAACAACAACAATAATAATGATGTTACCTTCTTCTTTAACATACAAGTTGCTGTCCACATATCCCTTTTTGAAGCCCTGCTGCTGCAAATAGTTATCCAACCTGTCATACCAAGCTCTAGGAGCTTGTTTGAGTCCATACAATGCCTTTTTCAGCTTGCTTACATAGTCTACATTTTCAGAAATCAGACCTTACAATTGCTCAACATAAATTTCTTCAACTAGATTTCCATTAAAGAAGTTACATTTAACATCCATTTGGAAAACTTTAAAGTCTTTCAAAGAAGCAAAAACAAGAAAAATTCTGATTGCTTCTAACCTCGCAACCGGTGCAAAGGTCTCACTAAAATCCACACCTTCAAGCTGAGAATAACCTTTGCAAACTAAACATGTCTTGTTTCGAATTATCTTACCATCTTCATTTACCTTGTTCCGGAATACCCATTTTGTACCTATCACGTTCTTGTTGATAGGTCTTGGTACAAGCTCCCAAGTATTGCTCTTTTTGATTTGATCTAACTCCTCTTTCATGGCAGCCACCCAATGTTTATCTACAGCTGCCTCTTCAAAACACTTAGGCTCAATCATGGAAATAAATGAGAAATCATCATCCTCAAAATAGTTAACATTTTTTCTAGCATTTCTAGTCTTCCTTTCACCTATAACCTGATCAATAGGATGATTCTTTTGCACAAACTTAGAAGGAGTTTTGAAATTAGAAGCATCATGTTCATCTTGAGAATCATTTCCAGAATTATCATGTAGATTTTCAGCATCATTAGAAGTAGGAATTGTTTCTTGATGAGCAGATTGTACTTAACCTTTGTCATTCTCACCACTCTTGCTAGCTGTTCCAACTTGAATATGTGGAGGAGAAGAGGGTACAACAGTGTTGGATTGAGTTTTAGAAAATACCACCGTGCTGGTTTGAGCTCTACCTTCTTCAGGGCTGTCATCATTCTCATCAAATTGAATAGTAACTTCATGAACCTTAACATTTGCACTCTCTACTAATTTATGCAGCCTTTTATTGTAGCATTTGAATGCCTTACTCTTAGAAGAATAGCCGAGAAAAAAACCTTCATCAGCTCTAGATTCAAACTTACCCAAGTTATCTTCATCTCTCCTAATGTAACATGGTCTCCCAAAAATTTTAAAGTACTTAACAATAGGTGGTTTACCTTTCCAAAGTTCATAAGGAGTCTTCTTGAGCTTGAGTCTCAATAGTGTTCTATTCTGAATATAAACAACTGTGTGGACAGTCTTTCTCCAAAATATATCTTTTACCTTACTTTCATTCATCATGCAACGTGCCATTTCCTGAACGGTTCTATTTTTCCTTTCCACAACACCATTTTGTTGTGGTGTTCTTGGGGCTAAAACCTGTTTCTTAATACCATGTTGCTCACAAAACTTGACAAACTCATTAGAAGTGAATTCTACCCCATTATCAGAACGCAAGCATTTGATTTTCATGTCCATTTCATTTTCAACCAGACTTTTAAAAATTTTAAAATTCTCTAAAGCTTCTGATTTTTCTTTTAGGAATGTAACCCATGTCATGCGAGTAAAATCATCAATAAGTAGCATGGAGTATTTCTCACCTTGAAAACTTGCTGCCCTTGTTGGTCCACAAAGATCCATATGGATAAGCTCAAGTGGCCTACTACTGAATTCACCTTTTGGTTTGAAGGAAGCTCTAGTTTGTTTGCGCTCTTGACAATTTTTGCAAACAACATCAGCTGGTTTTTCTAGCATAGGCATATCTCTAACAGTCTCCTTTTTGCTGATCTTAATAAAATTATCAAAGTTAACATGCCCAAAACACTTGTCTCAAAGACAAACATCCTCTACCTTGTTCAAACAACATGTCGCATCATTAGAGTCATCAAGAATGTAAAGGTTATTTGCTACTCTAGTAGCTTTCGCTATGACATCAATTCCCTTTTTAATAGAGCAAGCATTACAGTTAAAACTGAGATCATAACCTTGATCACATAGCTGGCTTACACTTAACAAATTATGTTTCAACCCATCTACATAGAGAACATTCTCAACAATAGTTTCATCATTAATAATTAGGACTGTACCTATACCAGCAACCTTTGTAGAAGAGCTACCACCAAATCTAACTTTACCACCTTTCATTTTCTTGAGAGAATGAAACTTACTCAAGTCACCTGTCATATGTCAAGAGCAGCCACTATCAACATACCATATATCTTTCTCACTCCTAGCTAGAAAAGTTGTTTGAACAACTAGAGCTTTAAGAGGAGTCTCTTGAACCTTTCTTCTCCAAACCTTAGTCACTTTAGTTCTTCTTTGAGGTTCAACATTATAAAACACATCTGCATTATAGCTGTTACAAAATCTAGATGTATGGCCAAACTTATTACAGCTGTAGCAAATCAAATTGTGCTTCCTAAAAATATTTCTTTCATGCGGATAAAGATTCTTGTATGGAACAACTCTACAATCAGCAGCTCTATGACCAAAGTAATTGCAAGCAAAATAGTAGCCATAGAAAAAAGATTTCTTTACCTTGTTAGGAGTAGGCTGACTACTTTCCGGTGGTGAAGTGTTTGATTCAGATTGCATGCCAACTCCTTTTTTGTCTTTGGTGGGTCTTTAAGAACCAAGAATATCATCTAATGTGACTTTACCACTGTTGAAAGATAGTTCTTCACTAGAAAGCATAGAAGTTTTACGAGTGTTCCTCATAGCGACAATTTCAGCTTCCAACTTGGCAATGCTATCTTCCTTTATTTGAATCTGATTTTCCAAATCCTCACGAATCTTTTTGGCCTCCTCATTCAGAATTTTAATAACAAGCTGAGTTTCAGCCTCTTTACGAGATGTAGCCATCTTCAATTTTTCAGCACTCTCAACTTGCAAAAGATCCACAAGATTTAGATTTTTCTTTTTCAATTTCTTAATCTCAGAAAGAGCTGAAATCAATTCAAGCTCAAAGTCTACTTCATCATCTTCATCATCTCCAATTTCATCAGAACTCACATCATCAATAGCCATGAACATGACTTCACTTATCCTCAAATCGCTCTCGCTGCTTGAAAAATCATCGCTATCATTTTTTGAAAATAGCACCTTCTTACCCTTTTGATATTTCCAATTTTTCTTGGCAAACCTCCTAAATTTCCGGTGTTTGAATTCTTTTTCATCATTGTTGTCCTCTTCTTTATCAAACGGACACTTAGAGGCAAAGTGACCAAGCTTTCCGCAGTTGAAACATTTCAGACCAGACTTGCCTTTGTTTTTGTTAAAGCCCTTTTTCAGCCTTCTAATGAGGTAAGCTATTTCCTCATTTGAATCCTCATCCGAGCCTTCACTTGGATTGTTCTCTTTGTCCTTGCTTCTTTTGGAAGCCTTAAATGCAGATTCAGTTTTAGAATACCCTTCAATTATAGTCCTCATTTCATATGCAGTCAAGATACCATGTAGCTTATCAACAGTTAAAGTGTCTAAATCTGACATTTCTTCAACAACAGAGACTTTAGCATGAAGTCTCATGGGAAGAGAATGAAGAATCTTCTGAACCACAGTTTTTTCTTCGACCTTTTCACCTAGACCTGTTAAAGCGTTGACAACTTCATCAACACGCAAAAAATATGCAGCAATGTTCTCACTGTCCTTCATGCGAAGACCTTCAAAGACAGCCCGGTGAGTCTGAACTTTAGCCTTTCTGACTTTGTCATCACCTTGATATGCGTTGTGCAATTTATCCCAAATCTCTTTTGCGGTAGTGCAGTGCCTGACCTTTACAAATTCAGCTTCAAATAGACCACACAAAATTGCATTCATGGCCTTAGAATTATTCTCAAATTCCTTTTTACCATCAGCATCTACAGGAGGTGTAGAAGGAATTGTGTAGCCATTTACAAGACTGAGATCGACATCATAGCCAAGAGACATGATATAAGTTTTCATGCGAACACTCCAGAAAGCAAAGTTGTTTCCATCAAAGAGAGGGGCACGGTTTGTAGCTAGACCTTCTAAGGTACTCATGATGGACACAAGGATCGAACTCTCAAGCTTTTAAGCACGGGAAGAGAGTGACCTGCTCTGATACCAATTGAAAAACAAACAATACTGAGAGGGGGAGGGGGTGAATCAGTATTTAAAACAATTTTAAACAAAGCTTAAAAGAACACACATTTAACAAGACATGACACAGAGAATTTATCACGTGGAAAACCCAAATGGGTTGAAAAACCACAGCTTCATTAACAACAGGGCTACAACCCTTTACACAAGAGCTACAACTCTTTCAACTACACTTCAGAACAGACTACAACCTGTCTTGTAAGGCTACAACCTTACTTCAAGAATTTATGATGTGACAAAACACAATTTCGTTCTGTGTCTTCACTGTAACATGAAGACGTTGTTACAAGCAAACTCCTTCATTAGACATATCACAAATGAACTCCCTCATATGATTTCGACTCCTCTCTGTATTAAGTTCTACTAAGTAGTGTATCTATCAGACTCCAGCTGTGTGTCTTACTCCTTGACCCACACAACACCACTGTTATTTTAATTTGCTTCACGTGCCTGCTAGAATTTTTAATTCACAGTCTCTGTCAAAAACTTATCACACTTTCTTCTGTTTTACTCTCACACGGACTTTACCCCCTCTTCTGCTCAATTCTTTTTAAAACCACAGTACATGCAATATTTTTACTACATAACACCCTGCATCACCACCAGTTAGAGACTGTATTCTGTTCAAATACTACTCGTTGTGCACAGAACTTCAAACATTTCGTGCATATCAAAAAGGATGTTCACACACTCTACACCACCCTGCTACAATCCCCTTTTTTTAGGTTGGCAGCATATCAACACCTTACTGCAGGTGTCCTCTCATTCTCCAACAGGTCTGTGCATACCTTTCATATCAAACAGATACCCGATGATAGCTCACTTCTCGTTACACTTTACGTCTTCCTCCTTAAAAGCGCACTGCTCCAAATACAATACTCCAGTTTCTTTCTGTTCTTTTTAAAACACACCAAAAATTGTATGTGCTATAACACTTGCGTGACATTTGGGATAACTCTACATTTTTTATAAATACGGCTACCTCTATATTTTTTTTATCACGATAGCTGCTTCCCCCTTTTTTTAAACTGTTTCAAACTGCCCGCTGTCTAATTTTTCCTGTGCATCGATTTTTATTTGCTGTGCTCTTACCATTTTTTTTTGCACGATGTTGTGTACAGTCTTTTCGTTTTTTTTTCAGTATGCTTTGAATTACCTACTGATACCTTCTGATGCCCGACTGGTCATTTTGATCATTGCCGAAAGCCGTTTTTATAAACCGTATATTTACTTTCAAAAGACCAGCTCATATTTTTAACCATACGTTTTTTTTAGCGCCTCTTGACTACAGTTCTAGTGGTCATGTTTAGTCATACACAGCCCCGTTAGTTTTTTTTACTACTATTACACACACCTTGACTTCTATTCATTTTTATGCATACGGCAATCATTGTGTCACAGTCACACTTGTTGTTTTAACACACTTGTTATATTCCTATATCTATCCTAAGGCTTGTGTCTGCTTTTTTTTAAAGTGACAGTGTTTTCATTTCATTTGGCGTGTATGTTTTTATTTAGCAAGATGGAGGACATTTTTTTATATATACGACACTTGCCAACAACAGCAGTGATGCCTAAGCTGTTCAACCATTCACGGTTATCATTAACTCTCTTAGCAAAAACGTTTTTTTATTATTCCCAGCTGCTCATGAATTGAAGGTGGTTTACATATATATTTTGTCTTACGCACACAGGAAACAATCATCAAACACACCTGCCATTCCTTTCTTCAGCGTTTCCAAAAAAAAAGGCAGACACCCATAGGCACACACAATCGCCAGGTGTAAGAGCATGGACTCGGCTCAAACAGAAAACAAAAAGAATCGCATCAACTGACAAAAACACAACATTTTACTCGCCAAGCTTTTGCCAAAAACTCGGCGAGTCCAACTAAAAAAACTCGGCCATAGTCTCATTCCCGCATTTAAAGGCAGAAAAACAGCCCCCGGGCAATTTTATTTCTCAATTCTTCACTTCTATTTTGTTGAACAGGGAAAAAATACTCTTCCAAACCCTTGCAAACTGATTTCCATCGATTTGAAGAGGATTTGAGGTGGTTTTTGAAGAAAAATCAGACCCTCTACTCCTGACGCCTTTGTACCCCGCAAGGGACGCCACCCCTTGACCCCATCTTGGGGGCGCTGCCCCCAAACCCCCATTGGAAAAAATCTAAGGGGAAACTATGCCAATAAAAGTAGGGAAAAGTTAACCTCTGAAACTGATTAGGCTCCATATACTGACAAGGAAGAGGAAGATGTGATTTTTTAAGTTCTCGAGTTTTTTGCCGAGTTTTTAACGAAAATTGACTGAGTTTTTCCCTAATTTTTTTTCAGGGCTTGGTGAGTTTTAGGTTTTGGCAAGTTTTCCAACTATGGTTAGACTATTGTAAAAAATCAAAAGATGATACAAGTCAAGAATTCTCCTTGTCTTAGTCTAAAACACATCAGCTGTTTTGTTCTTAGTGCATGTGCATATATCTCTACAAGTAGAGAATCAAGCATTTCAAATGAAGATGCAATCAATTCAATATCACATCTTGGTCATGGTCTCCAATCTCATGGTCTATATGTGGTAGCATTCTTTACTAATTCAATACTAAGTAGTCAGGTTCGCTCTATGGCCTGCCGCAAATCCAATTCGCAACCAATTTTTTGTGCCTATGGTTACCAAGAAGGTGATGCAAAATGGCACTTGCTTTGTCTAGGGCGAACCCAGATTAGACCCGACCACATGAACCTGACCTTCGCATTCTTGACGGTGGTATATGCTCTAGCTCTCACCATCATCTCGTTCTTGACGATGCTATATGCTCTAGCTCATTATTTTGTTGTGGTAGAAGGAAGCCTGCCCGGAACATGTTACTACAATGTTTAAGATTCACAAGCGGATGCATTTTGTCAAAGATCAAGTCAAGAGAAGGAAAAGGTTCAACAGATCTGATTTTCACTCCCAACCTGCTCCCCTGTTAGCTAGCTCAGGAAAAACTCATAATCACTTTAAGAATTGTATCATTACATATCATCTGCAAGGTTGTTGAAGATATTGACAGTCAGGAAGAGATCCACTGGAAACATGCTAGAACTGCTTGGCTTCTAGATGGGAATAAAAATACTACTTTCCTCCATAGAGCTGCTTGTCATAGGAGGCAAAAGAATAATTTGACTACTCTTCAAGATGTTGTTGGTCAGTCCTTTTCTTCTACCTCAGCGATGCATGAGCTTTCTAGAGATTACTTCTCCAATTTGTTTGCTGCTAGTAATGATTATGATGAAGCTTCTCAACAAGCTATTCTGAATGCTATCCCCAACTTAGTTATCGATGATGACAATCTTGTCCCGATGGGTCCTATTGATCTAGATGAGGTAAAGAAGGTAATTTTTGGTATAAGCACCGATAAGTCTCCTGGGCCTGATGGCTTCCCGTGGAGTTTTTCCAATCCCTTTGGGATGTTATGCAATACAGTGTCTTTGAAGTGGTCAAAGAATCTTTTAGTAATAAGAGAATGCTCAAAGCTTTGAATCATACCTTCATTGCCCTTATTCCTAAAGGGGAAGGATCTCAAATTGGCAATTTCTACCCTATATGTTTGTGTAATATCATCTACAAAATAATAACCTCTATGATAGCAAAAAGACTAAAACCCTTGCTTAAAAAGATTATTTTTCTTGAAGGAGGCTCCGTGGAGGAAAGACAAATCCTTGATGGAGCAGTGACCGTGCAAGAGGTCATGCATTATTTCTGTCATTATAATAAAAATGGATGTTCATTAAACTTGACATGTCTAAAGCATATGATAGGGTGGAGTGGGGGTTTTCAGAAAAGATGTTGAAACCTTTTGGGTTCTCTCAATTGTGGATTTATTGGGTGTTGAGTTGTGTTTGTTCTCCCTCCTACTACGTTCTTATCAATGGCTTCCCTTCTTTCCCCTTTAGTGCCTCCAGCGGTCTTCGGCAAGGAGATTCATGTTCTCCTTTTCTTTTCCTCATCTTGGCTGAAGGGTTAGGTAGATTATTTCTCTAAAAAAGAACTCAAAGATTGTTAACTAGTGTTAAGGTTGGAGAGGATGTTTTTTCTCACTTGCAATTTGTAGATGACGCAAGGCTTATGGGGGTTACTTCTTGCTCCAAAGCACGAATAGTTTCTGAGACTCCAAACTTATTTATCAGCCTCTTGTCAAGTCATCAACGCTCAAAAATCTAAGATGGTTTTTTTCAATGTGGACATTCGTCTTCGACAACAAATCCTTGACATTTTGGGCTTCTCTTTGTCTTATTTACCCTTAGATTACTTTGGGATCCCTCTCCATTATAAAAAAACTCCTTATGGCTGTTTGTCGTAGCCTTTTGGAGCATACCAAATCTAAAATCAGTCATTGGGTCAACAAATGGCTTAGCTACACAGGGAGGCTTACTTTTTTGCAATCGATAATCCAAGCGATGCCTATTTATAAGTTCTCTATTCTTTCTGCCTCATCTTCCATTTGGAAATATATTGACAAGAATGGCTAGAAAATTCCCTTGGGATGGTGCTAAAGACTCGAGGAAATGGGCTCTTGTTAGATGGGAAAAGATTACTTATTCAAAAGTTGTTGGTGGTCTTGGCCTTAGTTGTGCTTAGCTCAACAACAAAGCTTTGGTTGGAAAGTTGTATTGGAGGTGGATATCCACCCCCACTTCTCTCTTCAGTAGAATGATGACAAGTAAGTACTTTGGCAAGATTAATACGAATAATATGAGCAACTATCCTTTGGAGGGCAGTGGTTCTCTAGCTTGGCAGGTTTTAAAGCTTGGCTCCAAACTTGTTAAAGATGGCCTTTTTTGGATTGTTGGAAAGGGTGACAAGGCACTTTTTTGTACTAATGCCTAGGATCAGCATCCTCCCATCGTTGAGTATCTAATTTTGTGTCTTATCATTGATGCTCTTGAATCAAGGGGTTGGAAAAAGGTTGAGCAATGCTTAAAAAGTTGTCAACTTCAAAATTATAGATATAAGCAATTCAAAAAATTTCATGAATGGCCTATACTTGTTCCTCATGAGTTTGTTGTTATTATTAAGGGCATTTTGTCTAATCGCATTCTCATTGGTAGTGATCAAGAGGATGAAATTGCCTGGGGATCTAGAGGTTTAGGTATTTACACAATTAAAGTTAGTTATGAAACTCTCCTTGTTGCCCCTCCCCCACCTCTCCATTCTAGTTTGGATTTGTCTAAGATCTAGAAGTCAAAAGGATGGCCCAAAGACAATTTTTTTGCTTGGTTGTTTATGCACAAAGGTAATCTCACTTCTAAGAATCTAAGATAGAGAGAGGCTATAGACCCCTCAAGATGTGTCTTATTTAATTTGCAAGAAGAAACTATTGACCACTTGATGTTTGAGTGTTCCTTTACTTGTAAAATTTGGGAAAGATGGTTCTCTTCTTTTAAAATAAAAAATTTTGGAGTCAAATGCAGAAATGACATTATGGAAAAATGGAAAAGGCAAATATTCAACTCCAAAGAAGTGAGTGTTGGTTGGTATCTTGGTCTTAACTTCATTTGGTGGCATGTATGGCTTGAAAATAATAGTCGTATTTTCATGGAGACATCCTGCTTTGTTGATGTCGTTCGGCATACCATATTGAATAAAGTTACTAAGATTGTTATGGCTCATGTAAGTCCTAATTCTATGCAGATGGATAGTCAATGTGATGTGAGTTCTAGAACAAATATGAACAATGAAAACAAAGACGGAGTTTTCCACCTAATAGCTCGGTGAAAATCAATATTGATAGTGTTGCTAAAGGCAATCCAGGGATTGCTGGTACAGAATTTGTTTAAAAGGATAACGAGGGTACCATTTTACAATGGAAATTGCAGGGTCTGGGAAAGGCCACCAACAATAAGGCAGAAGCTTTAGCCATTCTCTATGCCTCTTTCTGGGCAGTTAGTCGGGATCATGTTAAAGTTATTGTTGAACCTGATTCCCAAGTTCTTGTTGGAGCACTTGATTATATGAGGAACTACTCTATTTCTTCCTAGTGCTTGAGGCAGATCATTTCCCAAGTGAAGGATTTGTGGAGGAACATTCTTGATGTTATTCCTATTTAAACCAGTCGTGATCAAAACCACCTAGAAGGTTATCTTGCCAAAATTGGGTCTCAGAAAGAGAAAGGTGTAAAATGGAACATGACTATGAGCTATGAGATACACTATATAGGTCAAGTTAAAGATCACTTACAAAAGCTTGTCCTAGAAACTTAGTTGTCCCGTATGGGGCTTGCACTAGCTGCCTTGCTGCTACGTGCTTCCCCTAAACTGTGCTTCCAATGTCCTAGCCTTGGTTTGCCAACTGTTGAGAGTCTGTAATTGTTTAATTCTTTTAATTTATTTTCAAATCTTTCCCAGAATAATTTATAAATATTTCTTTTTTTGTTTTTAAAGTTTCATTTAAAGGTTTATAACTTTAATAGTTTATCTTTGTTCACATTGATTGCTAGTTCATCTACATCTAAGAGGAATTGAAGCACATATTCTTTCATCCACATAGTAAAGCACAATAAATTGCATTTAAAAAGAGTAAAGTATTGCATTCCAACTTGTGTCTCCTTTCACACAAACAACTACAAGGAAGGGGAGACGAAGTTGTGGGGCATAGAGCCAAAGCATACTGACATGGATGCTTTAACTTCCAAGCATATTGCGGTTTGAGGAATATAAAAGCAAGCACACTTTTAGTGCAAGTGGCAATAGCACTACTTGTAGTTCATCAAATGTTCCTACAGTTCTAATGTCAATGATGATGATGATGATGACGACAACAACAGAATCGAAAATCCATTTGATGATTAAAAGTCAAAACTAATTGTCCAACTTCATATAATTATTTTATATATGTTTTTTACAAAAAAATATACAAAAGAGCCCAAACCCCAAAAAAATAAGCCAAACTCGTCAATTGAACCCCCAAACCTGAACCAGTACCAAAATCCGCAAACTTTGATTCAACGGGAAAGAATCATTTTCTATCTAAAACAAGTCATTGTTCAATGAAATGCAGATACTAAACAATAAAAGTATACAGCCAATTGAGTAAGTTAATACCTAAAAACATGATGGCTTTAGTAAAGTAACTAAGAGACTCGATACAAAAACCATTAATCCAACTTCTAAAAGAACGGCAATACAAAATGTGCAAACTTAGTAGAAGCTATTAAATGTACCTCAATACATAACAAATATTTCAATAGACACTTAGAAGCAAGATGTGCATAGTAAATCCTATTGAGCAAATAAACATCGAACTTTGGATTAACAATCACAAATACTTGATGAACAGTAATTTCAACAATATGTAGGCTTGAGAAATTGAAATGATAATTGATTGTTGTTGTTGAATCAAAGGAGCGTAATGCTCCTATAAGAAATTACAAGATCTTTCCATACTGGAAATGATCGAGAACTAGACACTAAATAGAAAGTTACTAACTAAACTACTTAAATGACAATTATAAGCTAAATATTACAATATTACATTGATAATTTGATACCCTCCCTTAATAGTCAATTTACTAAATATAACATTTGTCCCAAAATTTTACAAACTTATGCCAAAAAATATTGAATGATGAACTTTTTGCAACCAATGCAAGATCTTGCAACTTGAAAATGGTGAGCATGCATTGGTTGCCTTCCAACATGATGTGGGTAATGAATCCATCCTTCCTGCTATCTAGAGACATGGAAAACGAGAAAAAATGCATCTTCTCAAATACCTTCGATTTTTGTTGATAAAGAATTAGCAAATCTAAAACTCATGATTTGTTTTCAAAAACACATGCACAAATTTTGGATACCTATGATTTTCTAGAAAATTGCTCCAAACCTTCACAATTTTGAAGGTCAACAATTTTGAAAAAAATTGTTTAAAAACCAAGTCAAAAAAACCTCCATTGTTTTGGGAAAATAGCAACACCCACGATTTTATAAAAAAATTGTCAAAAACTTTTGTAGAAGATTGTTTGCCCTAAAAACCCTAAGTGCAACCCAAAACAAGTTGCAAGAAACCACAATTTTATTAAAAAATCGTCAAAGTTTTTGTCAAAGTTTTTGTCAAAGATGGAAAGCCATAATTTTGTCAAAAAATTATCAAAAAGGGGTGCTGCAAAATAACACCATGGTGTTGTTGAAAAATTGTCAAACCTTAGATGCAACTCAGTGAGCAGAAATCACACGATTTTGTGAAAAAATCATAAAAAACTCTCCTTTTGTATAAAAAAATAGTAAAAATCCATAGCAACTCTTTCCCACGATGAAATTTCTAATCTCCCACAACAAAATCTTTTGATCTCCTACGATGCAACAAAAGTTTTTGATCTCACTCGATGAAAGATAATGATCTGACATGACGAATGTTTGGATCTGATGCGATGAAAGACTAGATCTGACGCAGCGAAAGCTTCTCCCACACAAAAGATTGGATGCGAAGAACGCAACAAATTTACAGTCAATTTCACAAACTTTCTGACGCAAATGATTCATAGATATTGGAACTTTTACAAACAATTTGACTGTGAGTAGCAAAGATTGGATGCAAAGATTTGAAGTTTGCGTGCGCAGATTGGACGTGATGATCACTTTTGATTCAACAATGATAGGGTCTTATGTGATGTGATACCCATGGAGTGTTGCCATTTGTTATTGGGGAGACCGTGGCAATATGATAGGAAATCAATGCATGATGGTAGAAAGAACACCTACCTTATCAAGAAGGATGGAAAGTCATTCAGACTAACTTCTTTGCAGGAGATAAGAAAGAGAAAGGTAAAACTGAGATTGTCATGTTTGGCAAGAGAGAAAGCATCCAGTGTGAAGGGGAGGAAAACACTAAGAAACCAAGGTTGGTTGATGGTATACTAGTTGGAGCAGTTATGTGTCCATTTGTGGAAAATAAAATCAGAAAACAAACTAAGGTTGCAGGTACAGCAGGTCTGATCCAAAAGAGGAAGACTGAAGATGACATGTGGAGAGTGCAAGTGCAAGTACCACATAACACCTCTTGGTGTGAACCAATGATGGAAATGGTTTTTAACCCCCTTATATCTGAAATGTGTGTGTATTCTGATTTATATCCTTTTGTTGCATGTGTTCAAGGAGTTCAACAACAACATGGAGTTGGATGGTACTCATGGGACATGAGTTTTCCTTTGGGTGGGGTGTATGGTGCAGGAGCTTCTAGATGGCCATATGCTCCCATTTGGCCACTATGAGTTGTTTCTAGTTTTAACGTTCTGTCAAGATGTAATAAGGTCATGAATGACGATTCTTCATGTAATAAGATCCTTGAGACCAATTTGTAAGGTTGGAATCCAAGTTGTAGTCATGATTGTCTCAAAGTCGTCAAATTTGCCATTATAGGGTAAAAGTGTGTTGAAGGCATCAAATGGAATATTTTATCACGAATGAAGGGTATTTGGGCCTATTTGTCTGTATTCATAATGGGTTGAGGTCATAGAGGTCCTATTTTGGACAATGAGTCAAGCTGTGTCAAAATTGTCGGTTATGAACGTTGGAGAGAAGGTAAAATCTATATATACCTCTATTTCATCGACCAAAGGGTCAGTTGGAGTTTGTAAGGAAGCACTTGCAATAAGAAATCATTGTTTTTCAATAAGCATTTCCAGATTTTTTCTGATTTTTCCTTATTTCTCAGGCTTGTACAATCTGATATGGCCTTTTCATGTCATGAAATTGTTATGAGATGATAAAACTGAGTTAGCTTTCATTTGCAATTGGTTCGATGTTTATTCATTAAATTTTGTGAATTTTACAATCATTTTACTACAAACTGCCTGTGCACGGGAGCAACAGGCCTTGAAAGAATAATTTTTTGTTTTCGCCATCCCACCCACTGTATGGCCCTGTAACTCGGTGGAATGGCATTTCATATTGTGTATTTTGTGTTTCAATGACTTGCAGGGGTTAAGGAGATCTTTTTATGGCACTGTGGTGATGCCCTAGGCAGACTGAGACACATTTTCAAGTGAAAGTGAGAGGTATGAAGTGAGAAATGGATGAACAGCAGTTGTGAAGGCCAATGTGAGTGTTCTAAAAGCATAGGCAGACATAAATTGGTGAGCTTGAGGTGTTTGTAGGGTGAGGAAAGAAGTGGAGTGGTGACTTCCAATAAACCCTCTTGTAACTAGCCCAAAATGAATATACAATGAGGGTTTGGTAGTATGGTGGATTAATGAGAGTGTCTGATCTTGGAGGTTGATTATTTTGGCTATTGGAAACCTTTGGAAGAGATCTGAGCTCCATTTGGGGTTGGAGATGATGTTTTGCTATTAGTTCCTTTGGAAAAGTGGCCTAGTTGCCACTTTAAAAAATGACAGCATTTTTTGACTTGTTTGATCCAAAACAACCCTAGGTCAAATTGAGGTATGTTGTATAAGCCTCAAAAGGGTATCCTAAACAAGTTTCATTTTGTGCCTATGATTTGTGGTTTGAAAGTTATTTGCTAAATACCTCCTGGATAGGGCTAGTAGGCCTAATAGGGCATTTTGAAGGAAGGACACTTGGGAATTGTTTTGGGTCTATAAAACTTGTTACATTTGTGTATTTGGAGCCCCTTGATGTTGAATGAGCTCTGAGATTAATGATCCCAAGTAATGGAGGGTGGTTCACATGTTTTTCTCCTTGGAGCCTTGTAGACAAGACCCCCTGTCATCAAGCAACCTTGTCCTTGAATCCCACCATGGTTCCCTCTTGGTTGGTACAATTGTTATGATTTGTCTAATGTCTAAATACCTTGAAGTTCTTTGCATCATATTGGGTCTATTGGGATTGTTATGGATTGCCTCCCTCCCTGTACTCTCTCGATCCAGGATCACTTTGAGGCGGCCCATGGTTCTGACTGGTCCTATTGCTTATCCTTCAGCTCGAAAGTTCTTCACGGCTGTTCGGAACCCTTAATTGGGTTCGAGAGGTTTCTTTTCCATTGGACCCTTCTCTCTGTTTTTATTTCAATTGTTGCTTTCTTCTTAGGGCACCATTTGGTGTCCCTGCTGCGGGCTGGCCTCTTTTTGATGTACTTGGCAGTCCTTTTGACCCTTTGTGGTCTTTTGTTGGACATTAATAGATTTATCTTATCTTATAGCAAGTACTCACGATTTGAAGGAAAAATTTGGAAAAACCCTAGATGGTTAAAAAACCCACAATTGTGTTCTACCAAAATCACCACAAAATATAAAAAGCTGCAATTTTGAGGAAAAAATCGTAAAAAACCCTTAACAATTTTTGGGAAAAAATTATGAAAAAACTCACCACAATTTTTGGAAAGTGTGAAACCCAAATCTTAAAAACTTCATATTTTTTAGAAAATTGTGCAAAACCTAATGCTCCTCAAAGAACAGCAAAACACAAGCAGAAGACGACAACAAACACAAAGACAAGACCCCTTTAGGCGTTGAAAACCTCAAAAGGTGCACTGAAAATCAGTATCAAATGCAAGGATAAAACATTAGCCAAAAAAAACATTCGCATGGCTCCCATACAACCTCTTTCACGAAGTAAAAATAGGCACAGCAAGAAAACCCAAAGATCAGAAATGTCAACCGAAAAAAACTAAGTTGCAGCTCAAACAACCACCAAAAACAAAGTCACGGCTCAAAATGCCTAATCGCAACACCCGCACAAACCCACGTCACTAAAAAATGCAACCCGAAAACAGTCGCACGTAGGAATAATACACAACCTAAAAAACAATGCAGAAATAGTAGTTCATAGCCCTTAGAAACAAGAAAAATGGCACGATTCCCTCCAAATTGCAGCACAAAAAAAGCTTATCGAGTCCACAAAAGACAGCACAAGAAATGCAGACCCAAAAAACATAGAACGAGAAAACCCTCGCAGGAGCAAAAATGGCATAGGAAAGATTTTGTAGAAAAAATGATGCCTTGGGAAACTCTCAACTCAAAAAATTTATGTTCTCAAAACCTCCATTTTATGAAAAAATCGGAATAAAATTCTTCTAAAAATTTCAAATTTTTTTTCTAAAATACCTTCTACAAATAAATTACAGCTATTGATTCATGAATTTTAAAAATTTGCCAAACACTGACCTATGGCTCTAATACCATGAATGATAATTGATTGTTGTTGTTAAAACAAACGAGAGGAATACTCCTTATATAAGCAATTACAGGAATACTTTTCCATTAAGTTGATAATTAAAAACTAAAGACAGAATAGAAAGTTATTAAACTAACTTACAAAATAGAAAGTTATTAAGTGAACTACATAAATGATTTAAATGACCATTATAAACTAAATATTACAATATTACCTTAATTGAAATACCATTGATTGATCTCAGTGCAAAATGGTACTACTTTAGACTATTTACAAAGTTATTGCATAAAAATAAATAATGCCAACCACTACTGCTCTAATAATAACCAATTGCATTTAATGTAATTTTTATTACAAAATTTCATCTTGACTAAGCTATCAATTGAATTTCTTATAACTATTGACTTAATGCTCACACCACTCACATGGCAAGAGATCTAAAATTAGTTGACTCCATACTATAAAAAGAGAATTCTAAAAAGAGCATAAGGCTGAGAATAGAACAGGCTCCTTGCGCTCATTTTATTTTATGCTATCAGCATTTTCCAAGATAAGCGCATATTTATACCCTGTGCTATTTTTATACTGATCTAATTTTAGCACGGGCTAAAACATAGACATTTGAATAGGCAACTCTAGAAGACTTTGATGATTAAGAGACTTTTCCTTTGATCATAGTTAACCCTTGAAAATATGTCTTGTCATTTTAAATCCTTCTAATGCTAAAGATAAACCCATGCAACCTCCAATTAAGCTATCAATTGACTTTATTATGACCATGACTTAGTGCTCACACCACTCACATAGCAAGAGATCTAAAATTAGTTGACTCTATGCTATAAATAGGCAAAGCTAAAAAGAGCATAAGGCTGGAAAAAGCACAGCTCCTTGTGCTCATGTTATTTTATGGTATCAACTTTTCGTTTGATCATAGCTAACCCTTGAAAATAAAAATCTTGTCATTTGGAATCCTTCTGATAGATGCAAACTTCTACACTTCCTCAAACATCCAAAAATTGATTGCTTTGTATAGGCATGTCTCTATTTCTTGACACCTATTTGTACACATAATGGAAAATGTTTAGATGAAAGGTTTGCTTGTATTAGCACATGCTAATAGCTAGGAACACTAGAAAATGAAAATGTAATTTAAATATTTGTTTCTAATGGTGAATGTCAGAGCCCGAGCGCATGCCAAAACACTGGATTTAGCTTCAAAATTTTCACTTCCTCACAATTGCATACCTCTCCTCCCATGTGTGCTCTTATAGTCTTTATATGCATTTTTGTGTTGATGTTTTGTAGCTTCAATCGGATAAACACTGACTCAATACTAGTAAAGATATGTATATATATATTTAGTATATACGAGATGTATATATATACTAATATATATATATACAAATATTATTATTATGTAAATATTAGAGAAATTAATATAATACTCAAGAGATATTATATATATATATGTGTGTGTGTGTGTGTGTGTGTATGTATATATATATAAAATCATAATTGTCATTATATTTATTACATAATAATGAATAGACATGTCCCATGAAGGGACATGTCTCTTCTTGGCTCATTCTTAATATAAATGCAAGCATTTGGAAAACACATACAATCAGATAGTGCTACTACATTTGCAATGATCCTAAAACCTTAACATGGTATCAGAGCCAAGTTGCAAATGTAAGAGAATAGTTTGTTGATGGTGAATGTGTGACTGTCTCAAAAATTACAGTCTCAGTACAAGGACCATATCTCACAAATGCACCGTTGGATTTTGCTAAATTTTGGATATGTTGGTGATAAACAAATTTAGAAGAATCTCACCGAAGCGATTGGAGAGAAAATGTCAGGTTCAAAAGTTATGACCGACTGTGTACGGATCTATGCAAAAATCTGTAAAAGAGCGAGGTTCCTTCTTTAAAAGTCTAACCGCTTGAAGGGAGATCCAATCATATTGAAGGTTGTCATAGTGTATAGAACCTTTGGATATTCAAGAAAGGTCATGTGAAGAATTATGGTAATGTTCAAGAACGATGACATCATTTTGGGAACTTGCATGATATTTTCTATATGGGCTCACGTTACAGAATGAAATACTTGAAATTTATAAAAGATAAGTATTTCATGTTTTATTAATGCACATAATTTTTGAGTTTGTAATTCATGCTATACTATTGGTTAGTAAAATCTTGTATGCTTCTATCATTGGTATTTCTGATCGAGATAGTTTAGTGAGCTATTTGTAATCTCTCTCTAACATACCTCCAGGACAGAAGCACAAGATAATTGCATTCAAGGGAGAAAGAACTTGATGCTTGCAAACGAATTGATGATTGAGACTACATGCAAAGGGAGTCTAACATTTCAAAAGAGATCAAGAAGTTGATAAACTTGAGCTTCAGAGGGAGCAGATGGTTCAGTCAACTTGTGATAATCTTGATCATATTGATTGAGAGGGAGTTCATTATTGAAGGTGAAACACTTCTGAGGTAAACTTGATATTTGATTATTATACTAATGAATCATGAATGTTTTTAATGGGCCTGCCCCCTGTGTAAATCATGAGGAAGTGACGACTTCCAAATGATTATCACTTGTATTTGCAGAAGTTATTGGAAGGTGACGATCTTACAATAACTTAAATCATGATATACATTATTTATAATTTTGAAATAGATCATGATGGATTAAATCAACAACTAAGTGTTAGATGTCATTAAATTGACAGTCTATGAGTTGTTTGCATAGATATATCTTGTAAATCAACAACTAAGTGTTAGTTGTCATTAAATTGACGGTCTATGAGTTGTTTGTATAGATATATGATAGGTATTTGGTAAATATCATGTGTTGATATTCTCCAGGCCAGTACCTTATTGAGTATTTGGTGAATGTCATGTGCTGACATTCTAATAGGCCAATACTCAAGATATCAAATGGATAGAATCGCCGATGGAGGCAATACACTTGAGAACTTGTGGATAGAATCGCCGATGGAGACAATCCACCTGGGAACTTGTGGATAGAATCGCCGATAGAGGCAATCCACACTTAAGCTTGTGAGTTTGTGGATAGAATCACCAATGGAGGCAATCCACACGAGAGCTTGTGGATAGAATTGCCGATGGAGGCAATCCACCTGAGAGCTTGTGGATAGAATCGCCGATGGAGGCAATCCACACGAGAGCTTGTGGATAGAATCGTTGATGGAGGCAATCCACCTGAGAGCTTGTGGATAGAACCACCGATGGAGGCAATCCACACAAGAGCTTGTGAATAGAATCGTCGATGGAGGCAATCCATCTGAGAGCTTGTGGATAGAAGTGTCGATGGAGGCAATCCACACGAGAGCTTGTGGATAGAATTGCAGATGGAGGCAATCCACACGAGAGCTTGTGGATAGAATCGTCGATGGAGGCAATCCACATATTGAGACTATGTTTCTATTGATTACATCTTGAGGATGATGCCTTTATTGCTTACATCATATGATTGATGTTGTCAAGTGTCTTAAGTGTTGACATTGGATTGATTTATCCTCCCTAGCTAAGAGGGAGTGTTGATGTTTTGTAGCTTCAGTCGGATAAACACTATGAGTCAATACTAGTAAAGATATGTATATATATATTTAGCATATATGAGATGTATATATATACTAAAATATATATATATATATATAAATATTATTATTATGTAAATATTAGAGAAATTAATATAATACTCAAGAGATATTATATATATATATATATGTGTGTGTGTATATGTATATATATAATCATAATTGTCATTATATTAATTACATAATAATGAATAGACATGTCCCATGAAGGGGCATGTCTCTTCTTGACTCATTCTCAATATAAATGCAAGAGATTGTTGCATTTGGAAAACACATACAATCAGATAGTGCTATTGCATTTGCAATGATCCTAAAACCTTAACATTTTGAAAAAGATGTACATTGTATAGAGGCACCAACAACCTTAGGTGTGTGCCATTGGTCCAGAGGTATTTTAAAACTGATTACTTCTTTATAAAGTGCTTGCCATTACTTTGTCAATTTTTTTAAATAAAAACCTCCTTGTACAAGCATGCCTTCTTCATTCAACATGTACTTTTAGTCTATACTTGTTGCAGCCTCCAGTTCTTTTTTCTTGGTATGCCAGAGCTTATTGCACACCAATAAATTGTCAAAAAACAATTTCAATTTTTCCTTATCTAGACTGGCATGCCTTGCCAATCCTATATTGGCTACAGACAGTGCATTTTGTTTAGAAGAAAGAAATAATCCTTTGTGTTGATGCACCATTGTTCTCTCAGGCATGTTTCTTTAAGCTAACAAAATTGAATCCTTCGTAGAGGCATACTTTTGGCTCCAAGTGTGTGGCTTTTTTTCAATTTTTCCTTATCTAGACTGGCATGTCTTCCCATTCCTACATTGGCCACTACTCTACAGACAGTGCTTTTTGTTTAGAAAAAAATAAATAATCCTTTGTGTTGATGCACCATTGTTCTCTTGGGCATACTTCTTTAAGCTAACAAAATTGAATCCTTCGTAGAGGCATACTTTTAGCTCCAAGGGTGTGCCTTTTTTATATGAGCATGTGCATAAACACCTTGAAATTATTCTGCTCCTTTATGAGGTACTCTCTATTCTTACGATCCTGCGAAGGTTAGAAAAAGAGCCAACAAGACAATGTGTAATAAATGAGATTCTGAAACATAAGTAAATGAAGATTTTAATCTAAAATCTCCACACCATACATATGGGTATAACACACTGCAATATTTTTATATGCAAAAACACCCTTCTTAATAGTCCATTCGAGTATCTAGGCAATAATCCCTTGCACTATTTTTATATATGTTTACAAACAAAAAAATATAAAAATTATCCTTTCAAACTTTTTATTCCCAAAAACTGGTGGGCATCGATTCTTCAATTCCGTTCCGTCTCCGAACACAGAAATATCCAAATATATTTTTCAAGTAATTCATATTAAGATTAAACCAATAGGTTGTCAAAAAAATTTCCACTTGTTGCAAGTTCATCTAAAATCAGATCTAGCTCTCTTCAACTTGCCATATGTTACAACTTACAACAGACTCACATTTCTAACAGAAACCATTAAAATACAAATATGCAACTATCAAATTCTAGCAAATACTAAAACAGGCCATCAAAATCAAAAAAATGACATGACAAACAAATAGCATGAAAGCATTAAGCCTCACCAGTTGGCTGAACAGGTGGATCATCCACAACATTAGAAGCCACAACAGGAATTCTCTCCTGGCCATTGCTGATATCCTTGCACACCAAACTAAGAAGCAATGGAGCTTATTAGATTCAAGTTAAAACATAGAATATTGTTAAGGATAAAATAGAGAAATGTCAGGTTCATACTCGATAAAATGGATAAAAATTCAATATCATGATAAAAGGAAAAAGTTAACAAAATTGACCAATTTATTCTAAAATTGTTTTGAGTAAATAAGAGACTAATGCAGCAGGACTGTACCCGCGTAACTCAGATGTGCTTTGTGGAATTTGGCCACGACTAAAACAAACCTGCTCCCACAAAGTATGAACACAATGCATATTTAGAGGATATGATATATTGAAACACCAACATTGCAATGTCCGATATTGACTAAAACAGTACCCAGATATGTGTTGATACAAGGCAACAGTGTCCAGTTAAATCTAATACAATACCACATTATGTCTAAACAAAATGAACAGTGTTTGTCAAGCTAAACAAAAACAAACCAATTTACAAAAGAAAATATAACCGACCTGATTTGTTGTCAATACCGGCTGCCCTGCAAGACGCCTAAGACGGTATTTAAAAACAGTAAAACCAGACAATCCTTTCTCAGCCCAGTACTTAACAACCTGCGATAAGAAAAGCACTTTGCACAACTTAAACCAGCTAATAACAAGATAAACAAAATTGAATCTTAAGCTGACACCATAGTCATCTCACAGAACTTATCCAGCACCATCCAGTGTTCAGTATAAGTTCAAGAAAATAAATTACATAGAAAGAGATTTGAATTTGGTCGTCAAGCATAGGGTAAAATTCCAGCCCTGTGCATCACCAGCCCTCAATAAAAAAATTCTTTGGATGCCGATAAAGAAAACAAACAGTCCCAACCAACCCTTTGGGTCAACTTGTGATGTCCCCAAATTTTTAATAAAGCAACTTAATTAATTAAGTGGTCCCAAAATTTAAATAATATTATAAAGGACCTTTAATTAATTAATAAAAGGGGGGCCCAAGTAATAAAATAATAAATAAAGTATGTGGGCTATTTTGTAACCCTTTGGGAAACTTCCTGGAGGCTTTTATAAGGTGTTGGCTGGCACCATAGGTAGTATGTCGTGGGTTTTATGATACTTATGTATTTGCGATTCCAATTGGAATTCGACATTGTTTGCAGTTTCGGAAGTGCAAGACCCTCCCTATTCTATATTTGCAGTTTCGGTGGGAGTCATTCCTCACCCTAGTCTGCCGTTGGAGATATCGCTTTAGATATTTCACTTTGCACTTCATTGTCAAATTTGTAAGTCTTCTTGCAAAGACAAATTTGTGCATCTGGATATAATCTGAGAATATAAGTCTCCAATTGATAGCATTTCATTTCCTATGGTTTGATTATGCCCTGATCGACGATCTATTGTGTAACCTTGGATTATAATAATAGCCATTCTTATTGAATAGATTGAGTATAATAATCAGCCGTCGAGTACCAAGTGCCAAAGGTGTCGGGTGCCGAAGGGAGCCAAAGGGTGTCAAGTGACAAGGGGTGCCAAATTGCAGTGTGCGGCGTGCGGCAGTCCTGACTGGTACAGTGGCAGTGCTGACTAGTACAGTGGAAGTGTGCTGTTGAAGTACGGTGGAAGGTCCGTACCATTGAGGTGTGTCATTTGGTACATCACACAACTGCAGTGATTGGTACATATTTTATTTCCTCAGTTCAATGAAAAAGATATTTATCATCCATATTAATCAGAATGGCAGTTCTAGACAATTTTTATATATTAAAAGTAGGTCAAACTGCAGGGGGTGTAGCTTCCTCGATGCTGATGTAGAGGGTTTAGAAAGCATACAACACATGACGTAGTTGGGATAAGTTGTTTTTTTAATATGAATACAGTAATGTAAGTATTATCTGATATCAATACAATACACAGGAGGTTCCCCCACCTTTTATTGATTAAAAAAAACTCTCATTTGTAATAAAGCTTTTATAAATGTTACAGTTATATCCATGTCTATTTAGTTCATTTCCTTTGCACAATTTATTGCTTTAATGACATACAATGTTTCTACAACTTCATGTGTTGAATGCTGGATTGCCAATAAATTTTGGATCATATCCAGAAAATGTGAAGACAAATACACGCTCCACATTACATCTCCCCTATCAACACTGGTTTGACTAGCCTGACTTATGACTCCCAGACACAATTTCTTATATTCGCAGACAACAAGTTAGTCTCATTTACTGCCAACTCAGGGCGGAATATGCATTTCCCACCAAATTTCCAGTAGGACATTGGTACTGATAAAAATTCGACTTCCCAAAAATCAGAAACTGTCTTGCGGAGATTCTAATGATTTTTTCCTTTCATATGTATAAATTGAAACATAACAGAAATCCAACAAAAAATCATTTATTTCAATACGACCAGTAATTCAAGGAATACAACATACACCTAAGCAATGTTCATAGTACCACTATTTGAATCATAGAACTAACTCTGAATGAATTTACCTGGTATAAGCCATCATATGTGTAGACCTTCCCCGTATAGCTGTTCTTTGAATCATGCCCACGAATTACTCGAACTGGAGTTTTCTGGTAGATACAATTCTGAAAACACATGACAATAATTAGCCTTGCAAGAATGCAGTTAGTCCTACACAACAATTTATCATCCAGAACACAGCTATCAATAATCTATGACAAACTAGAGGTAAAAACAAATGTTACACGGGGATACATCCCCTAGGCTTTCCCAGCCATTCCCATTCCCAGGATATTATGGAAATGCGAGGTTGGCTAAGAAACCTCCACATGCCATCCCCAATACCAAGAAACATAAGGGACACCTCAGAAATAGCTAAAAATGAATATTATTAAAAAGAAAAAGACAAATAGAACTACATAATTGCATTGAGCAACTATGGTTTCTCTACCAACACACTGAAGTAGCATTTTCTACCATAAATTTCAGAATTTATGGCATGAATTTGAATGATTTCTGCACTCTGTTCTGTGCAATCTAGGTTTTCTTCCCATAATTTTGCCCCAGTTTCCTACAACAATTCTACTCGTGATGTTGGTGTATCTTCTTCCCTACCTGTACTTATTTTTTTCTGCGACGGTCTAATCGATCAGCCTTCTGTTATGCCTTGACGAACAGTGACTTTTTGACAACTCTTCAAATTTCTGATTATTGCTTCTGGATGTGATTGTGTGTCAATTTTTGCATCAACGTTTCCAATCACACTCCATGATCCATCATCAGGATGAAAGAGAGCACAAAGAATAAAAGATTGTGTGTCATCTTTCATTCTTTGTGCTCTCTTTCATCCTGATGATGGATCACGGAGTGTGATCCGAAACGGTGATGCAAAAATTGACACACATTTGCATCCAGAAGCAATAATCAGATATTTCATGGATTGTGGAAATTTATTAGCATTAAACTCTTCAAATTGATGAATGTTGCCCCTTCAGCTTTTTTTGACAGCAATTCAAACCTATGACAGTCAGCTCCCACACAACATTTATGACAGTCTGCCCTCACTTGACAATTTCTTCTACAACATTTATGGCAGTTGGCCCTCACACAGCAATTTCTTCTCAGTCAATGATTGGTTTAGCATACATTCTGAGGGCTTCCTGGCTCTAATACCAAAATTTAGAAGAATGAATGCACAAAATTTTGAGGGAAATGTAATAAACACCAATTTGAGCAAGCTTGTATTCATTATTGTTAAGGGAAGTTACATTGGTAGTTCTCACTTGCATTATGTAAGTTACCTCTTAGACATGAATAATGTGATTTGATTACATTATGATCATAAGCAATAAGTGCCTAAACCAGAGACAGGTCCAATTCTATTCCAAAATATAACAAAAGAAGAGAAGGAAGAGGTTTAATCATTGTGAAAGCAATGAATTTTGTTAATTTGTGTGCCGAAACTGGTGAATCCTCAAATCAGCTCCAATATTATGTAATAGGGTTCTACAATATATATGTCTAATTGAAATTCCTACATTTTATAAATTTTTCCTTTTTTTAATTGTTGTCCACTATCATCCCCAAAAACAGGCCTCCCACCCCCTTTAATCCTGGAAATACATCCCGCCATCCCCTGCCATACCCATACTAGAAGCTCTGTGGAACATAGGTAAAAACAAATGACAAGAACCTGTCTCAACACATATACTTCACAAACAATATCAGTAAAGATACATTGGTATTTCAGTAAAACCACAATGCTGAGCAATAGACAATATCAGTATATGTATGTCACCATTTTTTCTTTCTGATGTGATGTGCAAGAGATACACAATACGAATGTGGGAGGTTCCACTGGAACAAAGCTTTACCCTAGTGAACATAAACATGTGGGAATGGTAACAGGCAAGCACTACCTTGACATCCTTAAGCCATCACCCGCACTCGCTTTGTATTTTAATTTTGACATTTGGAATGTTGTAACTCAATAGGACTTGGTTTACTTCAATGTTTACTTCAAATTCATATTTGTTAGAAGTTCCAAAATTTGATTTTTGTTCTTTATTTTTAATTTCTTTTGTATGAATAAAGTCCCCTTTTCTAGAGGCTTGACAGAAACTTCCAAACATCCCTATATTTCTGTAAACCTCAAATGGGGGCTCATAAAACTCAGTCCAAGAGCCTCCGTGTATGGATAAATTAGAATGTACTATATTATCTATTTAAAATCTAAGTTATCTACATCAACAAAGTAGTTGTGAGAAAATACAACAAAACAATCTAGAAGCATACAGAAAAACTATTTCAGGATATAAGCACAAAGTCCACGTATAAACTAAAACAAAAATTGATGAGAACCTTTTTCACTAATAAAAAGCAAAATGAAATTGTTTAACTTGTGCAATATATACAAAGTCAAACTGTGTACCTTTAATGCCAAATTGCCACGGGTCATCTCTTGATCTTTTATTTGATGTTTCTTCCCAAGTAAATCGTGGCCCCCTTGACCCGTATAAACCACATTCTCAGCATTATCAACATCATCTTCATATTGCCCTGAGAGTACTATCGCAACAGCAAGTGGAAATCTATAACCTTTGTACTCCTCCTAACAATTTTTACAGAATAACAAAAACAAACTGTTAGAATTTTGATTTTGCATTGTAATTATGCTTTTATAGTTCTTTAATGTCTATAAGTCAACCAATGATACAATAGTGATTTTACATCTATATTTCTATATTTAGGTATGTGGATGTATGCCACATAGACTGTACCTCATAGGTTACTGATTTAGTGACTATTTAAAGAGATCAGTATTTCAGAACTTTTAACTGCATGAAACCACATAAAACATAAAGATAGCAACCATAAAGATGCATACACCAAATTTCTCGTGGAAAAGCCTTTCAGGTCAAAAACCATGGCACACAATAACTTTCATTAACAAAAATGGGTACCAACCCTGATTACAAAAGTGAACAACTCGTTAGAGAGCACTTGTATAAAACTGTAAGAACCCTTCACAAGCTCTAACGGCTGAAGCTGTTTCATCTCAATATTTGTTTTGAAAGTTTATAAATTTTTTGAGGTTTTCACAAGTTTTAAAGCAAAAAGCAAATATACCATAATCTGAAATTCTAAAACAATTTGAAATACTGCTGCAACTTTTATTTATTTTCTAATGAAATAGAAGTAAAAATCTAGACAATCCTTTATTGGAAAATGATCACCAAAGGCAACTATGAAATACAAAAAAACCTAGAAGAGTACACCAGCTGCTGCAGGAATATTTTCTTCCAACTCGGTAATGCCTAATTTGATACGACTGCTCTCTTTTTTTACCTTCAACAAGAAAGCATGCACCATATATAATTTATTTGATTTTTTGATAAAAATCGCAGGCCTTGAGATTAGCGCCATTTTTTGCCTGTAGACTGCAATTTCTTGTTGTGGCTATAAATCTGAAAGAGGATAAAGGCTGCAACTTATTCCTCCATAAACTAAAATAAAATACTATCTTCTTCTTCTTGCTGCTGAAACTAATACTGCTGAAGCACAAACAGAGTCTTTGGATGAAACTCTCTGAAATTCCAAATTCACTGGATATTTCACCAACTCAAATGGATACACACAGAAGAACTACGTTCTTCAATGGCAAAGTTGAAACCCTTCTTAGAGCTCGAAATCACAATTGATCAATTGGCAAAATAACAATCAATGCCTTCCTTCTTCCCCCAGCAACTAAGTTGCCGATTCGGGTGCGGATGCGGATGCGTGAAATTTATTTTTTTTGGATGCGGATGCATTTGGATGCGTATATATATATATATATATATATATATATATATATATATATATATATATATATATATATATATATATATATATGAAGTGCAAGAAATCTGAAATATACAAAAATATTAAATAAATCATTTGATAGTATGAATCAGATTATCAGAATAATGATACTTTACCATTGATCAAGTGACAACATTCAAGATATTTCATATTCGATAGCTCAACTTCAACTTAAAACTTCATAGACAAACATATTCAAATAGAAAGAAGTTCAATAACTAATTAAAAACTCAAAACTTAGTTCATCATTCAATGTTTCATTGTTTATCAATCAAGGATTCAAGAGTCAAGACTCAAGATTCACTAATCAGATTGAGAATCATAAGGATTCTCAAGAAAATCCACATTCTCATTATCTCCAAGTCCAATTGCTGCAAGGTCAAGATCATTTGAACCAAGAACGGTTCCACTTGTGCTAGATGCACCATGTGTGATGGTATCATCACCATCATCTGTGACTACAGTAAGATCATGAAGCATTGCATCCAAGTTTGCACACTCAGGGACTACATCTCAAAGCTTGGTTGACCCTTCCTTGTATTCATTCTGGTTGCATGACAAAAGACGCAAGTTGGTATGAATCTAAACCAAGTCCTCAGCTTTCTTTGAGCCCAACCGGTTGCGCTTCACTGAATGGATGTAGGAGTATGTACTCCAATTCCTTTCAGCAGCAAAAGAACTTGCAACCTGGATAGTGTTCACACAATTAAACATACAAATGAAAAACAATTTAAAGAATGTTAAACAGTAAATTGTAGAATACATGTGGTAAACAAAAAAACTTACTTGTGACAGGATCTTGATTGCAAGACGTTGTAGATACTTGTATGGTTGACCATACATGTACCACCAAGTGATAGCTCCCGTTTTATATTGGTCCTTAATTGCAAATGGAGACATTTTTGAACCCAAAGCAAATAAGCCAAATTCTTCCCTCACTCTGTCGTGCATTTGATCATATGGGAAGAGCCTTGTAAAAGCTTTGTAGCACCCATTAGCAACTTCTTCATCCGCATATGGTGCAACTCTTCCTGGCATACCAAGTACTTGCTGACTATAGTACCTTGGAGATAATGCATATGCGAGGAGGTGCAATGGGGTAGTCATCTTCTCCCAACGATGATGAATGATTGCCTCCACCTTAATGCATAAGGCTTCACATTCTGTGGGGTCATTCTCATGATTTTGTATGGCAACTTTTACCTTCTCAACCATGGTGTCCATGCCATCATACACATCCCCCAAGCAAGGTGTATCTGTATCGGCAAAGCGGAGCATGGTCATGATAGGGTCTATGAAATCCAACACAAACTGCACCCGAGCCCACCAACTGTCATCCAAGACCAAAGCCTTGACCTTTTGGGCTCTTTCTGAATTTGAAGCCTTCCATATACCCCACTGGTTAGAAATAACCATTTGGCTTAATGTTGTTTGCACCTTCACAATTCATCTCATAACAATAGTATGAGACACAAAACGGATCTCAACAACCTAAGCATAAAGCAAGTTAACAATATGTCAATAAATATTAAGCAAATTTATATACAATTTGATAATTGAACATGAACATAAATAAATGAAATTTAGTAATTTAGTAATTACAATTTGAGTTTACCTTCAGCAGCTCCAATTTGGAGAATGTTCTAAATATGGATTGTGACATGTGGTGGTTCGTCACAAACATTTGTATCTCCTCCCCTTCTTGGTAAATTTGCTTCGCCCAATCAATTTGAGTGCCAATTTGTTGCATGATCAAGTTTTGGGAGTGTACTGTGCATGGTGTCCAAAAAATATGGTCATACCGACCCTCAATCAAAGCACCTGAACCCCTACAATTTTTGGCATTGTCTGTAACCACCTGTACCACATTCTCACTCCCCACCATCTCTATGGCCTCAATGAGAATTCTACTAATGAACTGTGAATCCTTCACCTGCCCTTCACAATCAACAACCCTCAAAAACATTGACCCTTTGGGGGACATTGCAATCACATTGATTAATGGTCAATTTCTTGTATCTTTCCATCCATCAGACACAATAGTTATACCTGAAGTTTTCCAAGAATGTTTAATTGGTTGAAGAGCCCTCTCTATAGATATCCTCTCTTTTTGCAACAAAGTGGTACGCACCTTTTCATACCCGGGACTTACGTAATCAACTAGGGCTTTATTGATGGCTTCCACCATTTCCTTCCAATATGGTGATCTTACCAAGTTGAAAGGAAGACCATTAGCATAGAGACAAAGTGCAATGGCCTCATCAGCAAGCTCTCTTGCCTCCATTTTAAATGCACTATCAAATGAGCCTCTTTTGCGGGCTGTAATTTCTACTTCTTCCTCTTCCTCTCCCGGTACAGGTACTTCCAAGAATGGATGTTTGGAGGAGACAACTGGTTCATTGGGTACTTGCATTTTGTTCTTTCCTGATGGAGGTTGATAGAAACTTTTTTTTGATCTTTTAACCAAACAATCAGCCTCTTCTTGTTCTTTTACAAATGAAGTTATCTGTGCACTAGACAGCCCCTTCCCATTTGCACCTTTGCACATTGCAATACCTTTTCCAAAAGGGCCCATAAAATGAAGTTTTACCCAGGAATATGACCTATTGAATGGTTTTCCTTTGTTACTTTGACAAAAATTGCACTTCCAAAGATACGAGCCACCTCCTAAAACCTGTGATACTCTAGTGGTATGTCTCCATAAAGGAGATCCTACATCAATATTAAAATTATCGTTACTTGGCCCTCCCATTGAACTTTGACTACCGGTGGCGGCCATTCTTGCACGATACAATCGATTTCCTTGCTATAATAAGAAAATAAATAAATACAATTTAGAAAAAAGCTATGAACATCAAGCTTACAAGTGCAAAACAATGATACAAAAATAGTCTAAAACAAATAGCTAAACTTGTTTCATTATTTCTTAAAAAACAAAAAAATGAAAAAAAACTTGAAATATTTCTTCCCAAACTTGAAAAAATCCATCAAAACCTCAAAAAAATCCATTAAAAAACTCAACAATGGGATCAAATGCTTACCTTTGATGCTGAAAACTCCTCCGTGAAAGCTATCTCTCAGCCCACGAACGCTCCTCTTCGAAAACAATCACCTTAGCTTCACAATCGAAAATGGAGAGAAAATGAAAAAAGAGGCAAGCTGCATAAGAAATGAGAAGATAAATGTTGAATGGCCTCTTCTAGGGCCGTTTTAGGGTTTTCAAGTCAAAGAATGAATAAAATATTCATTAAAATGCATATATTATAATATTTTAACGTTGCTTTTTGCCAAAAACGGGAGTCTAGGCCCGCGTTTTGACTTTAACGCACCCAGATGCACTCGGATGCCCTGCAAATGCCAATGCACTCGGGTGCGTTCGGATGTGAATGTGGATCCGAATGCCCTGCAGATGCCACTCGGAAGCGCATCCTGGGCGCTCAGATGTGTTGTGATGTCCAAACATCACAACGCATCTGAGCGCCCAGGATGCGCTTCCGAGTGGCATCCGCAGGGCATTCGGATCCACATTCACATCCGAACGCACCCGCATCCGCCTCCAGTAGATCTTGATACGCATCGGTATCTTAGCCCAGCAAGCATAAATAGGCTTTCCAACCCTAAATCACAATTCCTTGGAATGCTGCAATTTCTTTCTTTAAGGCATTAAAGAATATAATCATTAAATAAATTTAATGATTTAGACTTGGCAAAATGTGTCAATAAATCAATATATTAATTTGGCCCCCTTCATGATGCTTAGAGCCATCACTTAAGTAATTTAATATAAAGTCAATTTACAACTTAATATTACATCCTTTGCCATTTAATTTATATATAACCATTGAAAACTAAATAACTCCCTCAAAAATGTGAATCTGGCTTAACCGTCTGAAACTGGAGTTGGCATAATAATTTCCCGTGTGATCAAATAATATTTCTAAAAATAGCAAGAGTCCATCTCTATGACTCTAAAAGTTGCTAAAAATAGCAAAACTCAAACAAAGAGTCTAAAACCTCTCCATACCAATCAAGGGTACTGAGCTCTGCAAAAGTCGAACCATCAGATAAGCATATATCCTCTATGTACAAATTGACCCTCTATCTGTCTCTACTAGCCTACGAGGGTCCAATGATAGGCTAATCAATAGCTAGAATGATGTCTCTAGCTAGAAGGGGACATCACAATCCGCCCTTCCTAAAATTGCTTGTCCTCAAGCAATCTCAACTCTGGATGCTGTAAAATCTCCTCACTCTCCCAAGTGGCATCCTCAACCGGCATGTCCTTCCATTTCACCAAGTACTCTCTAATGGTACGCTTCCTCAAATTCCTTTCTCTGAACTCAATGATAGCCTATGGCGCTAAAACCAACTTCCCCTCATCATCCAAGGGTGGAAGCACTGTAGAAGGAACAATCTAGTGTCCTAACGCCTTTTTGAGATGTGATACATGAAAAACATTATCGACTCTGCTCTCTACCGACAAATCCAACTCATAAGCCACCTCACCGACTCTCCTGATCACCTTGAAGGGTCCATAGTATCGTGGCTTAAGTTTCTCGGCACCACTCTTTTTGAGATTGGACTAGCGATACGGTTGCAGCATCAAATAGACCATATCCCCTACCTCGAAGGTCCGCTCAATCCTCTTCTGATCTGCATACTGCTTCTACTGATTCGTTGCCTTAGTGATGTTCTCCTTAAGAGCCTTTACAATGTCCTGGCTCTCCTGTAACAAATCTCTAGCACTAGGCACTCTACTATCGGTCAACAACATATCCAAGAAATTTGGTGCCTCATACCCATATAATGCCATGAAAGGTGACATCTGGATGGACATGTGATAAGTGGAATTGTAGCAATACTCACACAGATAAATCCACTTAACCCAAGCCTTTTGCTGCCCTGCTATGTAGTTCCTGAGGTATCCCTCCACCCATTTGTTGACTATCTCAGTTTGTCCATCTGTTTGGGGGTGGTAACTAGTACTCGGACTGAGCTCTGTCCCGCACAATCTAAATAACTTCTGCCAGAAGTGACTCATAAACCTATTGTCGCGGTCACTGACTATGGTCTAGGTAAGCCATGCAACCTGAATACCTCACAAAAGAACAACTTTGCCACCTGTGTAGCAATGTATGTAGCCGTGATCGAAAAGAAGTGGGCAAACTTCGTGAGCCGATCAACAACAACATTTATGCAGTCTCTACCCTAAGCTCTCGGCAGTCCTGTGATGAAGTCCATAGACAAGCATTCCCACTTCCTATCAAGAATCGGAAGTGGTTGTAACAAACCGGTTGGATAAGAGTGTCCTTGCTTATTCTGTTGGCAGGTGGGACACTCTAACATATTGCAACACCTCCGCTTTGAGCCCTTTCCAAGAAAAGCGCTCTCTTATCTGCCAGTAAGTCTTGTAGAAACCAGGATGTCCTGCCATAGGTGAATCATGATAAGTCCTCAACACCATCCTCCTTACCTTTGATCCCGGAACCAAATAAATGTGCCCTTTATAAACGATAAACTCATTCACAAGGGTATAGTCACTGTCCTGAACAGACCCATCTATAAATCCTGATGCCCATGTATCCTTTGCATATTCTGCAAGGATCAAGTGTCTCCAATCCTCAAATATGTCTGTCATTAGGCTCAAATGGGGTATGCATGACAAGGCATCTGCTACAACATTTTGTGTCCCTTTGAAATAGGTAATATCAAAATCAAATGACTATAAATTACTTACCCACTTTTGCTACCTGTCATTAAGATCTCGCTGCCCCAGGAAATGTTTCAGGCTATTATGGTCTATTTTTATACAAAACTTGTTGCTTACTCAGTACTACCTGGATTTGGCCAACGCATGCATTATGGCCAACATTTCCTTATCGTAAATGCTCAAGCTTCTCTCAAGTCCCTTGAGCTTCCTACTCTCATAAACAATCGGGTGCATGTCCTACATAAGCACCACTCCAATCCCCTCTCTGGATGCATCACAGTGTAGCTCAAATGGTTTGTTGAAATCTAGTAAAGCTAACACTGGGCAAGAAGTCATCAACTCCTTGAACTTATCAAAACACTCATGTGCCTCGAGAGTCCACAAGAATGCCCCTTTTCTCATCAAATCAGTCAGGGGTGCTGCGTGCCTGGAATACCTGCTGACAAACCTCCTGTAGAACCCACATAAACCCAGAAATCCTCTCAACTGTGTAAGGTTCACTGGAGTAGGCCACTCAATGATAGCACGAAACTTTTCAGCATCCATGTGTATGCCCTAAGCACTGATAATGTGACCCAAATATAATAACTTTGACAATCCCAGATCACATTTTGACTGTTTTGTGTATAAGGACTCTCTGCTCAAAGTACCCAACACTGTGTCCAAGTGTTGCAAGTGCACATCCCATGTTTTACTATAAACAAGGATGTCATCAAAGAAGACCAATACAAATTTCCTCAACTAAGGCTGGAAGACCCTGTTCATTGTGGATTGGAAAGTAGTTGGAGCATTAGTTAGCCCAAATGGCATAATTACAAACTCAAAATGACCACAATGACATCTAAATGTTGTCTTCTCTACATCCTGCTCTCTAACTCGGATCTAATGATATCCCGATCTCAAATCAGTTTTAGAAAAAAAACACGAACCGTGAAGCTCATCTATCAACTCATCAATCTGTGGGATGGGGTACGTGTTTTTTAATGGTCTTTCTATTCAAGACTCTGAAATTAATGCACATCCTGAGCATGTCATCCTTCTTTTTCACTAATACCACTGAAGAAGCGAAAGGAGATTTACTTGGCCTAATATGGCCCATGGCAAGTAACTCCTTGATGGTCTTTTCTATTTCATCCTTCAATCTTTTTGGATGCCTATATGGTGTAGTCATTATGGGTTTGGCACCCTCCTCCAACTCAATGACGTGCTCAATAACTCTATCAGAAGGACTACCTGGTGGAATGTCACTAAACACCTTACTATGCTTGATTCTCAGCGCTTGTATGTCTGGATGATACTCTGAATGTTGATGCCCATGTGATGGCATCAAATTGCAATAGGTTGCCCACTCAACCTAGTCATGTCTCAGCAAGCTCCCCATGCGTCTGCAAGACATCATCCTAAACTCACTATCACGGATGGCCTTACGTATATGTGTCTTTCCATCCGATTGGAACTTCATCTCCATGTCTCTCAAATCGAGAGTGAACACTCCAATGTCATGCAACCAAGTCATACCAAGTACCAGATCTGTAATCAGCTTTGAAGTCAAACCAATTTTGATGTGATTGGTGGACCATATTTCAAAAGGTTTGGTATATTGATGTGATTGCTCTTCCATGCCATCATGCTTTCACATATAAGGAAGTGTAGCAAAATGCACTAACACCCTTTCTTCAATAACACAGAATGTGAAGTGTTTTCCTAGCAAAAACCAACACAAAATTAAAAATATTTTGAAGGAAAAAAAAGATATCATGCATTTTGCCTATCTACTTGACAAAACAAGCAATTGAAATGCTGTTCCAGCATGTTTATTTTTTGCATTAAAAGGTTGCAATCTCAATCAGGTCTGTTCTGTTTCGGCTCCTGTGATAAAAAGGCATGTCCAATACAATTTGTAATTTACAATTGTAATCTTCAATTATCATCAATGTTTTTTTATTTTGTCTAGCAAGAAAAATATTGATAACAGTCCAGATGGTTATGAAAGTTAAGGTGCATAAACGTACCATTTTTTCAAAGCTTTTTCCCATATAATCTATCCCATTTAGCCAGTGACTGTGGAAGCCAATAGCAATCATCTCACAACGTGAAAAAAAATGATCTCCAACATTGACACCTGCCTCCACCAAATGGAATAGATTAGGCTAAATTAAAAAAATTAAATGACCATCAAGTTTTATAATAAATAATCACCAATGAAGCAATATTGACAGCATAGAAGAATAACAAAATAAACAGTGTAGTTTACAACATACCAGGGATATGACCCGGTCGCTTTGTCGGGAAAAGAATTTCATTTGTTGTAAGCATCTGTTAGTTCAGAGCTAAGCCTATTAGCACTTTTCGAAGACTTGCGGAAAATTTTGACACCATATAGCAAGCTGAACGTATTACTACACATGCATACAAGTTAAAAAATAAATTGTGCCGGATGTGCAAGACAAGATTGGGGAGACAACCCTATTTCTATAGGATGGGAAAAATGAAAAATCTCATTTGTTACTCAAATCACAATTACATAGTATCTATTCAAGTTTCCAAGACATGCAGACTCTGTTTCAAGGACGGCAAAAACTTTGCTGGACTTTGGGGATCGGAGGGGAATTGCGAGGGATGGCTATTCAAAAAACTTAAACAAAACAAAAGAAGCTAAAATTTTACTAAGTAAACGCATTGTGCTGAATTCATACTGACAATCCTCCCTCTTTTACCTTTTTAGAGGGTTTTAGCATTGCTTTCTTTAAAATTCTACCTTTTTAATTTTTATGCACCCAATGGAGCAGACTATCCAATCCAAAAAAAGGGCATCCACTCCAAGTCTCCAAGTTCACAGGGCATCCAAGACATTACGAACATCACCTAGACACTCGAGTTTTTGTCTCTGTGGGATACTACAATTAAGTGGCAATCAAGCCTTAATTATCTCACATGGTGCACCCCTCTACATACATAGGTTATGACACCACATGTACCTATCCCCAAATTTAAAAATTACAAATGAGATTGTAGAAACATGTATTTTCCCTCACACAAGTTTCCCCAAGGCTAAAATAAAAATAACGGTGCCTCTCTAAGTTTCAAGGATGGTGACAAACAACGATGGGTTTCAAGGACCACAATTTTTTTCCCAAAATTTGGGCATGACAAGTGGATGCTATTAAATAATGTATAGAGAATAATATTTGAAAAATTAATCACAAAAACCAACAAAATTAATCTAAAATGGAAGGAAGAAGAAGAAATTGTAAGTGAGGGATCATCACATTGCTATGTCAAAATCGGAATTCACAGAAGTCATGAAACAATTTTGGTCATTTCCAACACCCCATTGGAAATCTGCCCAGCACTTTGTTTATTTCCAATATCTTATTAGAAATCTGCCCAGCACTTTGCTCATTTCCAATGCCCTATTGGAAATCCACCCAGCACTTGCTCATTTCTAATGCCCTATTGGAAATATGCCCCAAGGTTGAAAAACTCGGACTTGGCAATAACTCGGCCGACCCAAATCTTTTGAAAAACTTGGACTCGCCAAAAACTTGGCGATAAAATCGGCAATAAATCGGCATTTTTATCGAACATTTCTGAATACATAAAGTTTTAAAACTATCTTTCAAAAAGCTACAAATTATTAAACTTACTGATGACCAATTTCCATTATATATAAATCAAAATTAAATATCATTTACATTTATATTAATAATAATAACTTTAACTAACTTCAAAAACCTTGATCTTATTATTAAATACATATTTTAACTACACCAGAATTTGATTTAAATACATATTGTGAATTATATTATTAATCTTAGTATAATTATTATAATTATTGAAATGAATATTATTCTTCCCAACCATATTTATATTATCAACATTAATTTATTACTTTTAATATATTATTCTATTAGTTCAATATTACTATTATTAATTTATTACTATTAAGAATAGTAGCAGTGCCCTTAATTTTAATATTAATAATTTAATATTCATAATAATAATGATTACTCTTATTGTTTTTCTTAATATTTAGCTCTCTTCCTAATGTGGTCAACGAATTCTTTTGTGCGCATGATAAACTCTGCACACCTCCTTCCGCTCCATGAATTTCAAATTACATGATATCGCATCCAATCGTGGCCAATATCACATCAAACCGGTGCCCAATCGCATGTTAAATCGTGTATGACTTCTGTGCGGTAAAAATAGAGGGTAAAACACCTAAACCTCGTGACATAATAGATGGCAAAATACCTACAAACAATTTGCGTTTTCGTTTTTTAGATCTCCGCCAAGTTTTGACCACCTTTTTGACCAAATTCTCGTGATTTTTTGACCCGGAAATCGCAGCGATTTTTTCTAAAACTCGTCCCCGATATTTTCGGCGATATACTCGGCATGAAGGATGGCTCGCGATATCTCGCGATTTTAGCGATATACCTACGATTTTTTCAACCTTGATATGCCCAAAGAGGAAATCAATGCGTTTAGAAAGAAATTGAAATGCAAACGAATTAGGTTTTGGTCTAGGCCGGCCTCCTTGGTGTATAACTAATTTGCGCGCCCAAGAAAAGATATTTAAAAAATGCAAAATCAAAGGAAAAAATAACAAAGGTCGGCCTTGAGTAAATGGATGCACCCCTTCATTGAATCCCTGTGATTGCTATATAAACAAAGTGATGAAGATCATTTCAATGACGATTCAAATCAAATTCAATACAGATCAGAGCAGAGATAAGTGCGACAGCAGATAAGAAAGAATTTCAGAACCAAAGGTGACTTGTCTAAGCATCAAAGGAAGGATTGGATCAATCTAAGGGTGAAATTACATCTGTTCAAGACAAAGCAAGCCTAAGAAAGGGTGAGTTTGAGTGCAGGCCTTAACAAAGACCCAGATAATTTAAGAAGGGAGGCAAATTTAAACCCGGACCCTAGCAATTTTGAACAGAAGTCAGAAATATCAGTGCGAATTTCCAACAGCTGAGCGAAGTTCAAAGCAATTTGAAGGCAGATTCTGCCCTAAGAAGAAGCAATTTAATCAGGTCTGCAAGAAAAGTGCAAAAATCTGCCCTAGGAAGTACAAAACATTAGAAGTAGGCTGCAAATTCGAGGTAACAAAGTGCAAAACTCAGAAAAATCAGAATTAGGGCGAAAAATATGAAGTTCATAAGTTATAGCATGGATGTGAAGGATTTATCTCTTTTTAGATCAAAACTTATATATCATCTTGAAAGAATCTGAAAATGTCTACATGTTTTGATTTCCAAATGACATTAGTTCAAGATCCTAAAGGAATGCAAAGTCCCCTCCTTAGACAGCTCAGTTGTCAGCAGAGGTTGGCCTATTATCCAAGTTTCCGTAGGTCAACAGTATGGATAGGGCACCCATCCAATGGTTTGTGGAGCTAAAGCAGGACTTTATAAGCTGTTTTGGACAGTTTGGGACTGTTTAGTAAATTTTAAAAGAGATTCCTGCTTTTTAGGGATTGACTGGGAGTTGACTAGAACACATGAGAGAACCTCTGGGATCATTCTAGAGACTTTGGTTGCATTTCCTATTTTTTAGGAAGGATCCCTATTTTCTAGGGTAGACTGTCAATTCACCAGCAGCACTCATATATCATCTTTGGACTGATGGCATCAGTCAGATTTCACTTTGGAGTCTAGGTGATGGATTTAAGAATAAATTTGGAATAATTAAATTATTGCCTAAAGTTTGATTCAAATAAATAAATAATAAAGAGATTTAATCAAGTCACTTTATATTATAATAAAATATAATAACGTGGCCCGCATAGCACACTTCCCTAGGCAATATGAGTTATAAGTTATTTAAAAAGGGGTCATTCATATTAATGAGTCATAAGGCCTAGAGGTTCAAACCTCTAAGAGAAGAGATAAAATTAAATAAAGTTATTAAAATAAACAAGAGGAAATCCTAAAAAGGTATGGCTAGGGTTTGGAGGAAATAAAATAACTTTTGGGCGGCCATTTTCATTCATTCAGAATCATTTTTACATCAGCATTTTGGAGGTAGGAGCTCTAAGAAGGGTTTCTACAGCAGATTGGACTTTCAGGAACAAAAACTCTTGGAAGAATTGAGAGTTGAACAAAAACCCAGCTCTCCTGGTGACAAGATTCAATATTGATCAGATTGGGCTTCAAATTGGCAACAGTTTTGGTGAGAGATTTCTCAGATCAGACATTGTAAGGGCAGAATCACTGTTTCAGACTTCAGATCAGAGAGTGGACAGTGTTTTTAATTCATCTCCAGGCATCCACAGCTAGTTGTACCGCTCGTAGGCAAACCCCACGTTTCTCCTAGGGTGACATTAGGGTTTGGAAGAGAATTTCAAGTCAAATCCAATCCGTACAGCCCTAGAACGGGTATGTGGACAGTTGTTTTGAATAAATAAAATCAGAATTATTTCATTTGGCGTGTTTTTTATTTGCAGTTCATTTTATTTCCGTTTTTGTCAAATTCATGCATCTTGCATCTCTTACTATAAAAAATTACAAAAAAATCAGAAAAACAACAAAAACCAAACAAACAAAAAACTAGACTTCTTCCAAAACACTGGTCAAAGAAAGTTAAAAACAAAAATCAGAAAATCTGCTTGGAAATTCAGTTTGGGATCTTTCATGCAACATGTTTAAGGATTCAACATTATGAATTCAACCTAGCTAGTGCTTATTCATAGTAATAACATTAAATTTTCCTTGCACAAGTGGATGTCAGCACCAATGACTGGAGGAACCTCAAGGAGGGCTCGGCAAGCTCAAATGAAATATAATTTCAAAGCAATGGTCCCGGAATCTAAGCTCGTTTCGAAATGGAAGAAGGTTGGATACACCAACATCAAGCATGTAGACATAATGGAATTCGGAGAATGGGTGCACAAGTACAATTTATCAAAGTTAATGAAGAGGATGGTTAGAAATGGAATTGTACAAGCCGCTGCTTTTCCCCCTGCAATGCAATGTGCTGAATTGATGGTGGAATGTGCTAGACATTATGATCCTAAGACAATGTAAGTGGTGGCTCCTGATGGTAGAATATTGGCCTATCTTTCGGAAGAGGCTATCAATGAAGCATTTGACATTTCTAATTACAAGTCCACCACTACAAGACAAAGGAGGAAGCTTTGAAAATTTTCAATGATGGACCTGACAAATGTATGGAGATCAACAACGATGCATGGATGTTGGATTTAAGAAAATTCCTTTCCAAAATGCCAGAGAAGCTTCTCAAGTCAGACTTCAAGGAAGAGTATGGAAATATTCTCATCTTGTTGAACCGAGTAATGGGGAATCCTCAATCTGCCTCATTCAAGTCATGGATGTTTTACTTTGTGGAGGAGATAGCCACCGGTTTAGAGATGTTCAAATGGGGTAAAGATGATCAGCAACAACTTGGATTGTCAATTGAAGAACTTGGAGTGGTCTCAAACATTCTACATGAGTTCATATAATGTCTACATGTTGGCAAGAAGATTAACATGTAGAGGACAGGTTGGAAATGGAAAGCGGCAATTCAAAGTATATGAATTTATCCTCAATTACACCTCCACAAATAATAATCATTTCAGAAAAGTGAATGACGCCTTCTCCATGTACATTGTCAGAATTTTGCAAGGAGGCACTCATTGAAGGTTGTCACAAGAAGCCAAGGAGTTCGTGAAAAAGTATGGTTCGTAGTTTATTCAATTTCCCAAGTTCACTTACATTCGAGTGCAAGGATTTTCGTCTTGTCCATTTAGACTTCCAAGATTTCCAACAAACAAGATAACATTACTGGAGGTTACAAGACAATTGGTCACATATGACAAGATCCAAAAGAACAAACAAGTCCAAAGTAACCTTTCCAATCATTCTTAGAAATTCAATTGAACATATCCCTTCAAGCAATTGAGGCTTCCAATGAAGAGTTGCAATTTCACTCCCTTGGGACATATACATCAAGAAAGAATTTTGACCCTTACCACAAAAAAAGAAAAGCTTTTGGGAGGAAATACAGGCACAAAGCACACTTAGAAGATTATTGGGCCAATGCTATGGATGATTTCAAGATTTGGAAGAGAATGATTTCCTGATTATCGGTGCAGATGATTAGAACTTGTCAACCATTTTTATTCCAGATCAACTCGAACATTATGAAAACTATTTTCAAAGCTACTATAAAGAAGAAAAGGATAGACCTCTTCCCACACTCAACTAGTTTGAAGGAGTAGCGGATTTGGATACATTGATGAGGCATGTTATCGCCTACACTAGAGAATGGGTAGACCATCAAGTCAATAAACTAAAAGAAAAAAAGATTCCTTTGACCTATGATTTGACGGGAGACTTTGAAACTCAATCTACCGAAGATGAATCATCTGGAGAACAACAAGAAATCACTAGTGGAAAAGAAAGGCAAGAAAGTGGAGGCAATAAGAAAGGGAAAGACAAAGCTAAGACTTCAAAAACAAAGGGGTCAAAGAGAAAAAGAAGTTCAAAGTGGAGAACCACCACTGAAAAGACAACAAATCAACCCATTCTTCAGCTAGCACTTCTTCGATGCAAAGAAATATAACATCCATCTCGGAGGATGAAACGCGAAAAGAAGTACAAGTAGATTCAAGAAATGGAAGATCCGAGTGCAAATAAGTCCTTCGAGTCTACTCCGCAACAAAGCCAAGAGGAAGATCCTCCTCAAAATGTAGAAGTTCTTCTTGATGAGCTACAAGGAACAATTTCCATTAAAGAAATCCTTGAAGATGCCAACATGAGTTTTCCAAATGAAGATATCAGCAAAGAGATGATAATGGCACCTCAAGAACCTCAAGGAAATGAACAGCAAAAAGATGATGCTGAAAAAATGTACCACTCTGAAATAGCTAAGGAATATGTTGACAAAGGACATAGTAGACAGCAATCTGCCTAATGACATGGAAGATTTTCTGAGAAGGATTGGCAGAACCTCTGAGAAGAAGCCAGCAAAGAAACATGCCAAAATCACAAAAGAAAGTTCAATGTCTTGCACCATGCAAGTTGCCATTCCGAAGGTTGACAAGACAAAAGAGGAGATCATTCCAGAAGAGTATGAAGTTGTAACTGATGATTTAAGGCCAACAACGATAGAGCAAGTTGTTGTAAAATTTGATGAATTGGTGAAAACAATTAAAGAAAGATTAAGGAAATAAGAGGGAAAGAAAAAACAGCTTAAGGCAAAAAACAAAGAGTTAACAAATTACATATGCCACTTGATGAATCCAATTTAACAAGCGGGATAAGTATTTGTTGCACCGGCAGCTCTTTCAAGAGAATCAGTTGAGGATTTGGAAGGAATGAAGTTGACAGTGCAAGAGACAAAGCAATGGATTGAGGACATCTTTGAGAGAGCAAATAAGTTCATTGAGGAATTTGTGCAAACTTATGAGAGAGTTGTCTCCACTCCAAATAGAATTCAAGCATGTGCTCCACGGGGATGTGTCCCCTACAATTTTTGACCTGCACCCATCCTAGGGACGGTATGGGGACGCGGGGACAAATTTTGGCTGTCCCCCAAGCCGTTCCCTTTCTGCAAAAATGGGGACCGTCCCCGAAACACAAAAAAAAAGAATAAAAAATGAAACGGGGGGAAAGAAATCCATATCAGGGACAACTTGGTCGTCCCTAGTCCATCCCCAGCACGGATTCCCGTCCCCTATTTCTCAGCCAAACGGTGGACATTCGAACATGAAAAAAAAAGTTTTTTTATTATTTTTGCTGACCGCACAGCCCCACATGGCTTCTAAAACACAATAAAATATTGGAAACCTATTTGGTCCATTAAAACACAAAAGGACTAACTCTACTTCTCATTTTTAGTTTTACCATACTTGCTAAGAGGAAGAAAAAAACATAGAGCAGCAGCAGCAATGAGGAAAGTTTGAATTTTGGAGTTGCAAGAGGAGGTTTTGCCATCATATTTTCTTCATTCCAGGTATGTCTTTCATTGTCCTTTTGTTTATTTCAACTTTGTTGCCATTTGTTTCCATTTTTTCATTTTTTTTCATCACATAAGGAGGCCATTTTGAATGAAACACTGAAATACCTTTTTGTATTTTTTATAACTTGCAGCACTATATTACATTGCAAAATCTGAAAACATGAGCAACAGTGAGAGTGAGGGAAGTAGTGATATTCATAGCATGGATGTTGCTATGCAAGAAGCTCAAACATCACAAAGAAAAAGCCCTAGTTCTAGGGCATCCATAGGGGGGTCTTCATTTTCAACTAATGTGGATGTTCATGTAGAAGATGCGGCAACCTCTAACCCATTTGAATGCCCATTCAACCCTAAGAAACCTCGCCTACAATTTGCCACAAGAGTAGACAAGAATAAGAAAAAAAAATCGAGGGGTAGTAGGGAATGGGAGTGTCATTTGTGCCACATATATTATTTGGGAGCTATACTAGAGTCTAATGCCATCTTTGAAGAATAGGTGGTCAAGAGGTCAAAGGTTGCAAAAAATAATACAAGAAGAAAAACTTGAGGCAACTAGATTGCCCATGGAGGGGAGGCATTGAAAACAGGGACTCCAATAGAGAATGTGCAAGCTAATATGCCTATGAGTAGCACAGCCACACCCACTCCCACTCCCAGTACTAGTAAAGGAAAGGGAAAGAAGACTAAAAGAGAAACAAATGTTGTTGATTAATTTAATATAAAAGCAAAAGAGAAGGCTGAAGAATCTATCGGTAGGTTTCTTTTTACTAATGGTATACCATTTCATGTGCCACATTCCTCATATTATAAACAAATGTGCAAAGATATATATGTTGTCGGTCCTTCATTTGTACTACCTAGCGAGACAAAACTACGCACCACTATTCTTGATAAAGAGTATTCAAAAGTGAATATATTGATGAAGGATATGAGACAGACATGGTTGAGTGAAGGATGCTCCATCATCATGGATGAGTGGAGGACCGATATCAGACATCAGTCCCTCGTCAATCTTATTGTCACTAGCATAGCGGGCTCTTATTTTCTTAGAGCTATAGATTGTTCAGAGAAAAGGAAGGATGCAGCCGCCTTCCAATTTCAGATTTTGAAAGATGTTATAGAAGAGGTTGGACCTTCAAATGTTGTGCAAGTAGTCACTGATTCAGTCCGGGTGTGTAAGTTAGTTGGATTGATGGTAGAAGGTGCTTATAAGCACATTTTTTGGACCCCATGTTGTGTACATGCATTGAACAACACCTTGAAGGACATTGGAAAAATTGATTGGATAAAGGCTATGGTGTCCAAGGCTAGAGATGTGCAAATGTTTATTTGCAATCATCACACATCTCTTGCATTATTTAGGACATTTTCCAGGAAAGAATTCCTCAAGCCCATGGAGACTACATATGCTAGCTATTTTATTTTGTTGGAGAGGATGCTTGAGGTACAAGAGGCCTTACAATTCATGGTGGTCAATGCAAAGTGGAATAGATGGCATGAATCAAGCACACTAGATAGAAGAAGTGTGAAACAAAGAATCCTTGATGATAATTGGTGGTCTACAATGAGGTAAGAAACTTAGATAATTGTTATTGCTGATTAAATAAAATTATTCCTGAATTTAGCAATTGCTGATTTTATTATTTAAGAATTAAGAATTTTGAAATTTATCATGTTTCTAACTTATAACTTGCTTAACTTTGCAAATACATTTGCTCCTTCATTGACCTTATTGTGTGGGTCATCAGATATGTTGATATTGACTCTTCTAGCCTTGGAGAGATTTATGAGACCTTTGATAGCATGCTTGGGTAGATCAAGCAAGTTATTCATGACAAGGACCCTAATTTGGAGTTTTATGAAGAGCATCTTAAGCCCATTGTGACGTGATGGTGGAACATTATGAACATCCTGCTTCATATGGCAACCTATGTTGTCAATCCTAAATGGTATGCACGAGACTTGGGAGAGTAGCTCCATCTATGAATGAGGAGGTGAGTCTCAAATCTGAAATCTCAAGTTTTCAATTTTAAATTTGAAATAGCAAGCTGCAAACTAGATCTCTTTTGATTATCTCTTCAATCTTCAATATTCATTGTTCATTAATCATGATTCATTATTTAACATGTTTTTTATTTGTTCAACTCAAGTGAAGGAGGCCTTCTTCAAGGCCCTTTCAAAAATGTAGAATGGAGATGATGCTAGTAAACTTCGGGAATAGTGGCTTGACTTTGCCAATCTTCGTGGTCCAACCTTTGGTAGACCAAAGGCAAGGACGAATAGAGCTACATTTGCTCAAAGGCAACCCACTAGATGGTGGACGCGGCATGGTAGAGATGCACCTAAGATGAAAGCTCTTCCTATTCGTCTTCTTTCATAAGTTGTGAGTTTCTTTGTTGCAGAGAGGAATTGGTCCATACATAGCTTCATCTAATCAGTCAAGAGGAACAACCTTACCTCTAGACATTCAAAGAAGTTAGTCAATGTTCAAAGTGCATTGCGGCTAGAGGATCGGCTAAGTGTTTAGTATCGTCAAACTCCGGCATTACATTGGGATGTTAATCCCGAGGATGCTATGCAAGTTGAGAAGGATGACACACCTCAAGGATTGTTTGGGGTTCCATTGGATGAGGACCCTCAACCTACCCCTACCAATGACTCAGAGGCTGACTCTTATTTTGATTTAGATTCTTAGAGGACAGCCATATATTTGGCATATACTTTTTGCAGATACATTATTGATTTTGATTATTATGGACATCTGATTGTGGAGTTGAACTTCTATGTTATTATTTACTGTTTAGTATTTTAGTTGGACTTTTCTTTATGTCATTTCGATTTCATGCATGATACTTGGAGCCTTCGGGCATTTTTGCTATATGTACACCATATCTTTACAATGAAAGTACTTTGTATTTTAATTTTGTTAATTTGCTATGTATTGAGCTTCTACAATGCCTATGGTGAATGGTTTATCAATGCTATGATATGCATATTTGAATTCTCTCTATATATATAAAAACTCCCCTATTTTTTTAATATTTGTCCCTTGACGTCTTGTCCCCTAAAATGTCCCCATCTCAAAAACTCCATGGAGCATAGATTCAAGCCTTACTTACATTGTCTCTAGAATTTCTCACCTTGTCAAGAAGAAGACCATTCCACACTTGTGAGTATTGACAGATGTCCCTAAACAAACGCTAGAGGAAGGAAATGTGATGGAAACATATCAAGAAGCTGATTTTTGTGGTTGGCATTGGGCATTGGTGATGAGAAAGGAAATCCTTGAGAAGTTGAAAAGCGGTTGCTTAGAGTTAAAGGAATCAATTCAGGAGATTCAAGATGAAATCTTTTATTCAGGGGTAGAGATGTTCAAACAAGATATGAACAATGATGAAGACATGAATGTGGAGCAGTTGAGAGAAAATATGAAGACCATCTACTTCAAGGCCACAAATTCCATATTGAAGAATCATTTAGAAGATGCAGCCTCATTCGTAAGTTTTATGAATACTTGTCAAGAAAGAGTTTAGAATAGGAAAAGGCTTTCACCACATGTGCAGCTGATTTGGAGGTCATCGAATACAATATAGAGGCTACACCAAGTGTACCAATGGAGGAGCTTAATTTCATCATGTCTAGATTCATTAATTTTGCCACCAAAGATAAGGATAAAGGAAACATGCTTCTAGAAGAAAGTTTGTTATGATCCTATGTAGCATGGAATTTTCATATTTGCCTATGGAGGGTGCTCTTTTTTTCATTTGCTAGCATTTAATATTTGTAGGTGGTAGTTATAGAAAGCTCTAATTAGGGTTACTTTGAATTATCTTGGTCATTGATTCCAAATCAATTTGGCTCGTTCATTGTCATCGAGAGGTCTATGAAAGGTTTGACCTTCTCATTTGTAAAGAGTGAGTTAGTCATTAGTTGAAGAGTAGATATTAGAGTAGTAGAAGGAGATCAAGAATTGTTGCCAAGACAATGTCAAAGTTAATATACAATTTTTATTGAAGATATGGTGAATCTTTGTCCATGGGTTTCTACATTTTGCATGGTTTCTACTTCTCGAAATTTAGTTGAAGTTCATTGTTTATAATGGAGAAATGAGAAGATATTTGATGAATTTCTTGGATCATACATTTGTAGTTTGTTGATTGCAAATTGTAATGTATGGTTAGTCTGAACCCCACTTGAGCACAAGTTCGATTGTGGATGTTCGTTTGGATTATGCCACCATTGGGTATTTAAATGAATGTTTACAATATGAAAATCCTTCATTACCTTTGGAGATTGCCTCATGTTTTGTGTAATTGTTTGTGTGTGGTGAAGCAAATCTTGGTTTTAAGGAATTCTAACATCCAAGCATCATCCGTTGTTATCGTTGTCCTTAGGAAGTAGCTTAGACTCTCTAAACACTTATCATTTTGCCTTTATTTGAAGTTCAATCCAGCTTAGTTCAATTTCTAATTGCTTTGTGCAAGATCATCCATGATTCAAAGCAAATGAATTGATTGAGTCCAAGAGGAATAGTGTAAGTCCTTATGTGACTACTTGCAATATCACATTATATAAATTGAGTTATATCCAACATAATGTCACTAGTACACATTATAAACCTTGGGATTGCTTCATTTGATCGCAAATTTGTTACATTGTTTAGCATTTGAAGTTTCCTTGTTCAAGAGAAGAGAGGATACTTAGTATTTTATCCCGCGTGTTGAAGTGGTTACCACACTCACATCAACACACAGCTAAGCACCAACTTAGCAAGAGACACCCATCCTTCCTTTAGGAAGCACCAACTTCTGAATTCTTCAATGGATGATATTGTCTTCACCAAATCTGAAAGTAGATATACTTTCCTTCACAAATCCGCTTGTAGATGATCCAATGGTTATCATACAAATGCTCTTCTTGACAAATCTACTTTAAGATGATGCAAAACATTCCTCCAGAAATCTGAATGCAATGCTTTCACATATATTTCTGCCATAGACTCCTTTTAAATCTTGTATATACTCTTATTTACAACTCTGTCATAGATCTCTTCTTTAAATTATTTTATTTATATATCTGTCATATTTTCCTCTTTTAAATCTGCATAAACTCCTCTTTATAGATCTGGCATGAATCTGCCTTTTATAAAATCGTCTTATAAAACTGCTCATAATTTCTTCATGAATCTGCTCACAAATTCTCAATAAATCTGCTCATAATCTGATCAAGTATGTCTGATAAATTTGCTCCAATATGCTTCAAAACAAATCTGAAATACTCTTCATATTTCTTTTCTCTAGGGCTGCTCTGGATCTGCTCATATTCAAATAAAATTCAATTGATTGCTTGTTTGAAAACCCTCTTAGCATCTTCTAGTTATACCTTGCAATGTGCCTCTTCAAAAAATATAACCCTCCAAAAAGATCCAGCCAAGTCAGCAAGAGAAAGTATCTATTTCATTTAAAATACCCTTGCAAAGCGAGCGCCAACTTCAAAGGGGTTGACCCCTTAAACAGTATATATATTTTTATTTTGAAAGTTCATTGCAAATGATGTTGTCTAGTGAGGCACAAAAAATATTATACTTATTATTTTAAATCACCCAAATGGGGTGACTCAAAGAGGGGGGTCGACTCCATAAAAATGGATAAACTTTCTTTTATTTACAATTAATAATGCCTTCATTTAAGGTGAAGAAGATGGGTCGGCCAGCAAGGAAATAAATAATTACTTATGCAATTTAATATCCAAATTGCCTCCTTGTCCAACAAAATCTCAAAGATAGTGCCAAAAATCTAACAAAAGCTAACCTCCATCAATTTCGCCTCGACTTCATATTTGACATCAATGAAAACAATCTTGGACAACTAATTTATTCTTGACATCACTGATAAATGTGTCCATGCCCCTGACATCAATGACATTATTTCCAACAAACTTACAAGACCATTTTGTTTGGGTGTGCGCAATTATCATATCCAAACTGTTGGTGTGAATAGGGGTATTACCTAGCTAGTTACACTATTAGGTCCCTTTCACATCCTATCACTTAAGTTTAATTACGGTACACATAGGATACTAATCACCTTAAGTCTGATATCATAAGATTAAGACACTTTCATAATCTTATATCTCACCTTGGCCTATATATCCAAGGGGTTATCTTTGTAATCTTGTATCCACGTCTATTTTATTTGTGTTTCTGGATAGGAATACAGTTTATTCAACTTATATTGATCTTTTGAGTATATTGTGATTTCCAATAGGCCTTAGATCTAGGGTGGCTATATCCATAGCAAAATATTACATGGTAGGAGATTAATCTGAGTGCCTTTGGTTAGTCTATAGGAGATCTTGAATGCAGATCTAATATGTTCTTGAAGCATTGAGTATGCTCTTCTCTTGCATCCTTGGATAATCTAGACTTAGAGTAACAAAAAGGTGTGATAGAAATACCAAATTCTAAGAGTGTTCCTCTTCTGGCTTTGTATTCCAGATACACTTTGGGCGATTAGTGCATCAAATCTAAGCTCACCATTGTGTCTAGAGTTGTAATGCCCACTATTGGAACTTTACTTGATTTACCCTAAAACTCCCAACTAAGGTTTGGATTGCAGTTGGAAATGGCAATTTACTTAGTCTCTATAATGTTTCCTACAAGGAGGTTGCCAATTCCCAATGATTAACATACATCACTATGCATTTAAATCGGATTAAAATAAGAAACAATTAATGATTCATAATACATTTGACAATTAACATACTTAATACCCAATTCCTACTTCTCTCCCAATCATCAACCCTAAGGAATATGGGGAGTTACTTTTCATAGGGTGCTTGGAAACCAATCTACAAGTAGGTTCCCTCAAGGCTTTAGTACCCCGTCCATATCCCATCTTGGGATTCGCCTACCATGTGAGGAATTATTTTGCCTCTCCCTAACAAAACCAGCCTATCCTCTTAAGGAGCAATAGCTAGTGATTAAGGATTAGGCTATGAGTATTATGTCCCCTACTGTGAGGCTACTTGTTCTATTTAAAGTTTTTCCTTGCCACTTTCCTAACCCTAACGGGGGACAATGGAATTAGTGTGCTAGGGCGTTTGGAAATCATCTAAAAGCAAGCTCCCTCAAGGTTTCAAGAACACGTGTTCATACCCATCTCGGAACTTCTCCCTCAAGGTTTCAAAAATACATTTCCTTACCCCATCTTTGGACTTACCCATCTTGTGAGGAATTACTCTGCCTCTCCCTACACAAACCTCCTTACAAAGGCATTAGCGGAATACAGAGGACTAGACCATTAATATATTGGTCTTACATGTATTACGAATGTATATGTATATAAGTGAAATTAAGCATGACAGTCAAATAAATCTATATTCCAGTATTATGCACATATTCCAAAACCACAATACATGTATTTGAATCTGCCATGTATTCCATTTATTATTTAATCCGATCTGCCCCCTTTCCTCAAATGAACCTTCTACCCTTTATATCCCTCAATATGAGGGAGAGGTCACACCCTTTTATCATAAATACCTTTTGGCAAGAGACACAACCTTTCACCATTAGCACTCTTCAAAGAGTGCAACTCTTTATTATTTCTGTCCTCTGAAAGGGACACAACCTTTCACAATCAGATCTGCACTTCTTATCTAAATCAGATCTGTAATTCTGATTCCTCCTTTTCTAATTACAGAACAAACACTTATTTCCTTGATCCTTTTTGGATGCTCATTTCAAATGAATCCTTTTCCCTTTTATATCTTCCCATATGAGGGAGGAGTCATGCCTTTTCATTATTTTGCTTTTTTGAAACAATTACAACTATTGAGCCTTAACTACAATCTAATTATCTTTTATTTTAGGAAACCTGTCTTGAACTGTCTTCTTTATTTAAATTTAATGATTATTATTTCCGATAAATTAAATGAATTTATATTTTTGTGGGGCCATGACAAGGAGTGCCTAAGAAAGTTAAATTACCTTTTGTTTCATCCCAATTGGACACTGAAGGCCATATTCAAAATGTAGCCATATTTTTTGAGCATTTCAAGTTTAATCCGACCCTACCATTTTCTTGTAAGGCCCAAGAACCTATAAATCGACTATCAACTTCTTGAAATCAAAGCACTTCATTCAAGGCCATCAAAAAAAATTCCCTTCCCAATTGTAGGGATTGGCATGCAAAATGTTCTATGAAATCTAAAAAGATTCTTTGCATCAACATGGGCAGTCGTCAAAATAAAATCACAAAAAATATTAATATGTTATGTTTTTATTTTTTAGAAAAGATTTTAGAAAATCAGAAGATCCTATATGCATAGGTACTATAATCTGCAATACTTGTGTAGGCGTACTGCTCAAAGAGCCCCGCAGACCGCCACATGGCATGACCGGTGCAAGCAAGTGAACTTGCCACACAATCAACCATGACCAAAATATTTTGATGAGAATATTTCAAGGCATAAAAATTTGCAATCATTGTTAAAAAAGAATATTCCAAGAACCTTGTAGGTTCCACATCAAAGAATATACAAGTGAAAAAAAGAATACCCTAACTTGTCTGAGCGTATTCCATTAGTGAGGGAATATTCCATTGCTAGTGGGTACTGACATCATCAGCAACCTTTGAATTTGGTCCCACCCATCCAATGCAATTTTTGTTTATAAAAGCAAACATTGGAAGGTCATAACTCAAGCTCAAAACCTCCATTTTTCAAAAAAAAATTAGCATTTGGGCTAATTTTTTGTGCTCTATGCAATGGTGTACACAATTTCTGATTTTGATTCATGAATTTTCCAAAACTTTCAATTTGTCACAGGTATTGTTGAGCCATTATCATTTTGGGAACTTCTAAGCCTTTGTTCAAGCTCATATGAACTCCTTTTCATATGCAATTATTTTAAGTACATATTTTGTTGGGTACTTCAAAGTGGTGCCATCAACTTATAGTTATTGTGATCAAAAATTATACTGTCAGCATATAGCCTTATTTTAGAAATTGTAATGCATCAAGATCAAAAGACCACTTAGCTTTTCCTTGTAAGTGACAAATCATACTTTCTTGGACCATCTTCAAACTTCCATATAAAGCATCCACCATCAATACGAGAGATTGTACATTCAAGAGGGATAACCTGACCTTCACTTTTCATTCTCTTATGGGGGGACTTTTTCCTCTTGTGAGGTTTTGCTCTCCTTATCTTCTAGAGAGCATTTCCTTGTTTTTCTCTCTTTTGGGGAGAAGATTTGTCCCTCTAGATTTTCTCCTTCTCTCTATTTGTGAGAGATCTCTTTGTACATCATCAAGACTAGTAGTAGGCACCCATACATGTTTTTTGTTCCCACTAAGTTGCACTTAAGGGGGGCATTAGTGTGAATAGGATTATTACCTTAGTTCTACTATTAGGTCTCCTTTACATCCTACCACTTAGGTTTACTTAAGGTACACATAAGATACTTATCACTTTATGTCTCAAGTCATGAGATTAAGGCACCTGTCATTCTATTGTCATCCTATGTCTCACCTTGGCCTATATAACCAAGAGGTTCTCTTGTAATCTTGTATCCACATCCATTCTATTTGCATTCTTTGATAGGAATACCATTCATTCTTGTCATTTTGATCTTCTAAGCATCATGTGCTTTCCAATTAGCCTCTAGATATTGGGTGGCTATCTCCATAGCCAAATCTTACACAAACTTATCTACACTACCTTTCTAATCAGCTCTTCTCTTTGTCCTTCGACTCAATACATAAATTATGAAGTGCTTCTGCTCTAGTGTTTCCAATGATATCAATTCGGTCATCTTGGACACAACTACAAGAGTCACTCTATAAATTTGTTCAAATCCCAAATTAGAAAACTGGATCTTGATTTCATTTGGAGAGTCCACGGTCAATTCAAGGTTGATCAAGAAAAGGGTGCCCATGGGAAGAATCCAGAAGCAAGAACAATAGTGGCTCCTCATACCTTTCAAACTAATGTTGGGCAAAGTCTCTCATGAAGATTATCTCTTTACCAATGAAATTGTAACAATCTCCCAAACTAAGAGCAACAAAATTAAAGTTAATTGTGGCACAACAAGAGAGCGTGGCCCCAAGTCAAAATTTGATAAATCCAAGGGATTCTCCAAACTTGGGTTCCCTAAAGATAGTACAAGACATTGCCACCCTTCTTTGTCGAAATGGGTTCCCAATGGACCATTGAGGCCCCTTTTTCCAAAAGGGGGAAGAGGCAGCCGCTAGTTTGAGACTAAAGAGCTCTTAACCCCTACCTAGATAGGGTTACAATCAACAGCCCAGTATCTAATACAACATATATATTCTTAAAAGGAGTTCTAAGGTAGTTAAATAAGACTTTTTGTTAGTCAATATAACTTTTTGTTGGTTCGAAGTAGTAAGTTTCTTTATGGTTTCCCTTTGTTCTTTCACTTCTCCTTAGCTTTTGAGCAAGGCAATCAACTTTGCAATTTGAATTTGTTCTTCTTTTATGGGTGAGGACCTCCAACAAATTCCTTTATTTCACCTACCAAAAAATAACTAAAATAATTAAATTTAGATATAAATGATAAATGTACAAAGAAAAAAGCTAATAATAAATAACATTAAAATGATAAGTAAGATTAAATAATATATAATAGGCCATCCAATCAAATAAATAATATTAAAGTAAGCATCAATTTTCAATATGTATACTCTAGAGAGCAATAGGATAACCTATTTTGTGTGCAAACAAAAAGGAATTTCCATGACTTTAATGTTATTATTGACAAATGAGCAATAATAATAAATACGCATCAAATTTCCAATCAACTAAAGAGGACTTCTACAATCCTCTCTTAAAATCTCCTCACATGCACTCCTTTGTGCCCTAATCAATCTTCCCTTGATTCTATCTCTACAATTGTTGGTGGTCTTAAGAAATTCAAGGCATGAGAAAATGGGATTTCTCCTTTTAAGTTTCCATGCAAAAGCTTGTAGTTTTGACGTTTACCTAAAGGATAGTAGAGAATTGTCAGCTATAAAATCCGTATGGTGTTGTCTGCTATAATGCAATTTGGAACAAAAGCAAAAAAATTAGACGCGATTAACATCATTTTTGTTCAATTCTTAAATGTTTCCCAAAAGTCAAAGTTAGGATTTTGTATGTTTTAGCATTACTCAATGTCAACGCCGTCAAAATCATGACAAAAAAGTCTAGTTGTAGTACAAACGGAACCCTTCTATCTAAAAATGACAATGAGAACCATGTCTTGAAAATATGGTGTACACTATACATAAATAATTATAAAAAGCAGAAACAGAACACAAAACAGAATATTCAACAAATTACCTTACTAATAGCCTTCAAATCAGGTCGTCTTGCAGAGTTCTTTTCCTCTTTCATTCCATTTGATCCATTCCCTCCCTAAATATTTATAAAAATGATTAGTTCTTTCACAAAACAATGATCCAACCAGTTACATATTTAGTCCATAAAGTGGATAACCAGTACACAAACACACACATTAGATGAATAATTTAAGGAAATACAGGTAATGTAAGGATAAGTTAGTTGCAAATCACACTATTTCATCACTACGGAATATTCTAAAACCACCTATCAGATGATATGGTCTTCAACTGTCAGATGTAAACATGTAGATTAATTCCAAATTCAGGCATCTACTAGGATGTCGTGTATCAATATGATGTTGAATCTTTTGAATGGAAAGCAATTTGCTTATGGTTTGCAAAGGATTACAGAACTTATTTGCAAAGGAAAACCTTTACATGATAAATGAGGAATTAGATAATCAGATCAAGCAAGGTGAAGGAATCTCTAAAATCAAATAAAATGGACTAACGAGTAATTTTTTTAATTTTTTCAGGTATACCTTTGCATTCATCAAATACCTATATGGTAATTTGAACGACTCTAATTTTTATACAAGCTTACTTTTTAATTTTACTGTTTCCAGGTAAAATATTTGGGTGCCACATCGGCATGTATTTGTTGAGGTATCATAAAATACAAAGAAAAAGGTATTAACAATATCTCTGTATTAAGTCATGTCTTTTTGGTAACTCCATGTGGCAACATATGATTTAATTATTAGTGACTTGCTCGGATATTTCATAGATTTATCTATGTAAAAAACTTGACTTTTTCAGAATGGAGAGAGAGAGAGAGAGAGAGAGAGAGATTATAATATATATTAATATGTATGTGTGTGTGTATATATATATATATATAGAGAGAGAGAGAGAGAAAGAGAGAGTACATATATATACACACTTAGAGAGAGGTCATGGTCATTAAAGTTTGCATCCACTTATAAATGAATCCTAATCAAACATTCTAAAGATTCACCTTTCCTGATTTTGAATTCTTTGAGCCTTTCTGACCCTTTTCTTTGATTTCCTTCTTTAAACCTTTCCCACCATTTGGCTTTTCTCTTTTGCATCGATCTTCCTCTTCCTGGATGCAGAAAAAAATAAAAGTAATTACATAGGAAAAACCAATATAAGAATTTACTACTTGACTGAAACAAGCTTTTGCAAAATCTTCTATTAGAAATGAAATAAGTGTCCAGTTGTCTGAAAATAATGTGAATGACCAAATACCTGAAATATATTGAATTTTTTCAGGTTTTTGGCTAGGAAATGAACCAAATACAGCCCTCATTAATTCATTAAGGAAAACAACTATTGCAAAACCTTCAAAAACATGAAAACAAAATCAAACTGAACATCACTTTATCTATAGGCATACATAACAAATTGCTATTTGAAAACAAGAAGTCTTCTTTATTAAAGTGCTCTGTACTATCACCAATACTATGTACTGTGAATGCAAACTTAATAAAAGAAAATGAACTATACTGTTACCAGTCAAATGGTGAGACAAGGAATCGTCTTATGGAACTATTTCTGGAGTTTGCAGTTGTAATAATGGATGGAAGAAACTCTTTTGATTGCTCTCCTAGTTAGAGTGGTTTTAATCCTAAGTTATACCTTGACTTGCTTTCCTGAGAAAGACATTTGCTCTTCTGCTTCTAAAATGCTACATTTTCAACTTCCACCTACACCACACACTGAATAATACAAAAATCAGAAAATGTGGAGTTGTTTGTTAGATGATTCTTGAAGATATGATCACTGAACGATACAGTTAACCTGCTAGATCTACTGCTGTTGAAATCCTGAGAGAGTGTGAGGCCAGTTAAAATCTCAGAATAGGATACAGACAACTCTTTTTGAGTCAGGCTTTTGCAGGAAATTGTATGAAAATTTGGGTAATTACTAATAACTAATAAATACTTGGTCTGATGATGATGCATCAATACTATCATTTTCTTGATTCATCTTGATTCATGTGTTAATTGTAAATACACGTATGCAAGTTGACTTGGTGCAATATTCAGATGGCCATTGAATTGTAGTAGATGCACTGATGGTGATGCTCATGGTGGATAAGTTAGCAGCTTACTACAAGATCTAATGAAAGTCATTTTCTGCCAATTGATCTGCAATAATCTCTGGAATTATTTTGGATGGAGATTTAAACTAGATTATGCTGTTTCAAGATGGCATGTGTGCATTTTTATGCATCCATATCTGCTGGTGAACATTGTCAGTTAATTTTTATAGCCATCAGACTGCACATTTGACCTTATTTATTAATTAATTAAAAATAGAATATAGTGCATTTTGCATTTTCAATTGATTAATGAATACATCAAAAGTGCAATGTGATGGCTGCATAGACAATACAGGGATGTATGGAAGAATGAGTTATGGTACTGGACTCTTCAAGAAGCTCCTCAAAAACTGCTATAAAATGTTAGAATCATATCCAAAATTTTCAAAACTGCTTCCAAGAGTTCAGGCACTAAGTAAGAGCTTGTTACACCCCTGGTCATTCGTTTATCATGTGTATTGTAATGTTATGGATTACCCAGGTTATGGCAAACATAAAGTTTCAATAGTCATGTAAATTATAAACTTGGTATCTAGGCAGTCAGCTTCATTAGGATTTTGGAGCTGACCCAATCTAATGTTATTTATTAATAAGAGGTAGATAGTCAGTTGTAAAAACACTTGTTCACCGTGTAACAAAGGGATGTATCTCCGAGTCTTTCCTAGCCATCCCCAGACCCAAGATATTGCAAGGACACAGGAACACATCAGAAACATCCTCGGGCCATCCCCTATTCCTGTCATCTGACCAGAAAGGTCCCGGAAGAAGCTATATGACGGTCAGGTACGTGCAGGGACGGCCGGCCATTCTGGCCCAAACAAAACGACCTAAAAATATGTCACCTGCTTTAGTTTTTCATCACAGTCTGCCAGTACTGTAGTTTTCCTCATGTAGCTGCAACTTTATGTACCCTTTTCTTCACGCTTGATAGTGGTGTCTGAAGGCGTTTGACAGTGGTGAAAGCATCTGAACAAATTTGACGATGACAAAGGCATGCAACATTCGCACTCATCTAGTTTTCCTCATGTAGCTGCAACTTTATGTACCCTTTTCTTCACGCTTGATAGTGGTTTCTGAAGGCGTTTGACAGTGGTGAAAGCATCTGAACCCATTTGACGATGGCAAAGGCATGCAACACTCGCACTCATCTACAAAATTCCCATTCATCATTCATCCACTAACATTTTCGTTTTCATTTGTGCGTGTTTAGTGTGAATTCATCTACTCGTTCTTTGATTCATGTCTTCGGAGGCAACTCGTTCATCTAATCACATCTTCAAAGGCAACTCGTTTGTATTGGTGTCATACACAAAAGCTCGTCAAAATCGACAACTTCGTTATACTGTTTTTCTTTTCATTATCTTGATTGTTAGCTTCTACATTTTCTTTTAAATGTTCCTTTTAACCTAAAGCTTTCAGCTTCAATGTAATGTTAATAATTTTTAGAATTAATAACATATATTAATACTTATGAATTTTAATTTTAATAAGTTTTACTTTGCAGATATATATCTAGGGAAAATGATGAAATGAAAGATTTTAATGACGTCCACGAGGCCAAACAGCCTAAGGGACCACCGGATCACAGTCGTCAACTAACTCCAAATTCTTCTCTAAATCGGACCTCATGTTGTGAATCTTGACAATCAAACTAGCGGTTTGGTTGATCTTATCCTCCTCGAATAGGCTGTGCATGTTGCATGCTCCCGAACTGATTCCGTACTGAATCCGGATGTCATCATAAGCGGTGCACTCAATGATAAAATGCCATTCAGTCTCAATCGCACCTGAAACGCAGAACCTGCAGATCCTTTCTTCCCATTCCTCTTTTGGCCTTTTCCACCTACCTGTCTCAGATCTGAGGTGGTGAGAGCCCGTCCTCAACTGGGCCACAAGCAGTCTAGCTTTACCTTTAATAGCTGCTCCCAGATAAACCTTATCGCCATGTTCCCCGGTTGGGTTGAACACTTTGATGTAATGAGCCTTTTTCCTGCCCATGTTATTAGTCCACATGGCAGTCCGGAATTTTTCTATGACCAACTTTTTTATTTCCGCATTGGTGTTGGGGCATTGTTGTAACTTGATATTCCATTTACTCAACCACTTTATATTCTGTTTCATCCATGTTTTCTTTCTGCGGGCCAAGTCCTCGTGCACCACAATTTTGGGCCATCGCTTGTTATCCATGTTTCAAGTTTCTTTAAATAACTTATTAACTGAGTTATCGCTGCTGCTTCCAACGGGAAATAACCTGCCTCTGCTAAGAGAATTTCATATGGAACCGAGGTCTTGACTTTAAGGCTGCTAGTGATTAAGTGCTTTTGAATCCTCTCCACCTGCCTCCACCCGCATTTTGTCATGCTGCCACCCCAAACTTTGCAGCCATAAAGGATAACTAGCGTGACCAACAAGCCAAATAAAGTCTTCTTGGTTTTCCAGTCCCAAAGTTCAGCATTTCTGCATCTGTTCTGGAGCAGGTATGACACTCTCCACCCTCCTTGTATCCTTTTTGCTCTACAAGTCTCCCAGCTGAGTCTATAGTGGAAGTCAATCCCCAAATATTTGTATTCTTTCACAATTTCAAGCGGGCTGTCTTCAAAAATGAAGGAAACATGTTTTTCCTTCTTCTTCAAAGAAAAAATCATTATTTTCGTTTTGGTGATGTTCACCTGCATCCCCACCTCCTGACAAAAGTGCTCCAAAGACCCTAACTGATTTCTTAGCCCTTGAGCAGTTTTAGAAATCAGGATAAGATCATCCACATACAGAAGACGCTTCACCACATACCCTGCTAAATGCACCCCTTCACCATCTATCTTATCTAACCAGGATTCTAGTTTATCAATGTATAAGCCAAACAAAGTGGGAGATCTCTAGGATCATTAATCTATGGAATTGAGAGTATCATTGTTAACAATTTTCAAGATTCTTTCAATGTTAGTTTTTCTATCGTAGATCTTAATCAAGAAAACCGTGGTTTTGTGAAGTCTTGCCTCAAATAGCTCATTTAGACTACTCACCTTCATATCGTACTAATATGTTGCACAATCAAACACAAAGCGTCATTCAGTTTCCAACACCCCTTTATTGCAGAAAAGACAAGTTCTTTTGGCCCACACTTACTTAGGGATTGTCCAACCTGTCTCACATCTAATATGATGAAAACCCGGATTTCAGTTGCACAATTAGAAGTCTAGTCTTTCCTTTAATTGTCACCCTTAGGTAGTCTTTTTCAGCATGATCCTTAAAGGCGTTGAACTATTTAATATAGTTTGTTTCTTTTCAACTTATCTGTTTTGTCCACAAGCACCAAAGACTTAGGGATATCTATTCCGCCAAATTTTTAAAATTATAACTATAATAAGTTCTACATTATCATTTTATTTATATATTTCTTATTATTACTTTTATTAATATAGATTTTTAATTTATGAATGGTTAGATTAAATTTTTATTTTTATTAATATAAAATTTTACTATTTTAGCTTCTTCTTATCCTTGTTGGATAAACAAAAACACTCCACAAATTGAAACTCAACAGCAAAATGGCCAAAAGAATTCAGTCTCACTAATGAAGTGTGAGTTTTGTCAATCTCACCAATTAAGTATTTCAACAACTATTCTTAATGAATTATTCCTACTATTTTAATTTTTAAAATTTACTTAATTAAATATTTTAAATTAATATATTACATTAAATATTAATTTTTAAATTTAATACAATTATACTTATAAAGGAAACATTTTGAAGATGCCAAGAAAACATCTCACATCATACCCTAGCCCTTGCCACTGACAAGAAACACCCCAAAACGCTACAGAAATCTCCAAGAAACATCAAAGACGGGCATCCAATATCTGAAAAAGTTTGACAAGAAACACCCCAAAATGCTACAAAAATCTCCAAGAAACATCAAAGACGGGCATCCAACATCTGAAAAAGTTTCAGAAGAAAAAAGAAAGAAAGAAGTGGGAAAAAAACTTGGAAAGAAACCCTAAGTTGTGAAATTAACCCCACTTGGTAGGGTAGAGATATTTGTAACACCTACTTATATTTTTGGGTCCGTTTAGTTGCTAGAACCGTTTGGTTCACTGAATTTCACCTGGAATTCAATATGAGAAGATGGAAAATGTTGTTTGCATATAGATTTCAAAATATTATAAATTTTGCTTTACCCCAATTCCCATTTAAGTGCAATTGGAATTGATTTTCTAATTCTACCTATTTAGATGGAAGATTCAAATGCTAGTTTTAAGGGTAAATGGGAATTAACAAATCCCTATTCCAATTTCATGTTTTGAATACAAACATCGAAAATGTCAATTCCAAGATTTGACAATCCCAATTCCAATCTAATTCCAACAAACAAACAAACCCTTACCTACTTATTAGATCATTAAAGAGAGTGAAACCACCAATTCATCAAAACAAAGAACGCTTGTTCATGTTGAGTGAAGGAGAAACCGTAAAAAGTTTGGACAAATAGTAACAAGGTAATGGATAATCATTGTGAATAGACTCCAGTCAACACATCTAGAGACACGTGCACAAACTATGCAATCCAAATACTGGGAATTTTGATGCAAAGGGAAAAGTTAGAAGGAACTAAGGCATTCATGTGGCTCACAAACACAAGCCTTTCGGTGTATAGCGTATGCTCAAAATCATCTCAATTTTAACTTAGCCCGTCTCTAACTTTTCTTGATATATATCATATTCTTAAACAAGAAATGTGAATGTATTTAGAATCATCTCAGGTGATATTATTAGTTCCTGGCAAGATAGAATGCTTAAACAATAGTTGCATTCTATTTTTACCATCAATTTAATTTAACCAATCATTGTAAGCCATTAATTTTTTTTTTTAAATCTATAATCTATGTTCAATGTAAAAATGTCATTACTAGTTCTTTCTATTAGTTCATATTGACAAGTGCAGATTCAATTTTTAAAAAAAATGCATATCCTTATGCATTTAATTCATTGAATGTCAAAAATAATGAAATCTTGATTGATTTTACAACTCTTCTTACCAACAAATTTGAAAGATACTATTATATATTCTCTTGTATTAGAATGGGATTGAAGTGACATAAGAACTATATATGTTCCATGACTTTTACATTAGTTTTTAATACCTTTAATTTATTTCAACCAAATGTGAACAATATTAAATGCTAGAATAACAATACTTTATTCAAGGGTTATTTATGCAGCCATTGGATACAATTTTTTTGTTGACCAATAGCATGACAAAATTAAAAAAGGTGATGTAAAATTTTAAAGTTGTTGTATTTGGACATATTTTAATGTTTTAAGAAATACTTACATCTCTTTCTATTGGCTTATTTTCCTAATTTCATTGCATAATCCATTAATATTTTTCTTTTATTTGAGCCAAATTAATATTTTCAAAGTTCTTGCATTTATTTTATTCTATTTTTTTGTGTCTTTTTTATTCTTCTATTAAATCTTTAAACTAATCCAAATCATTACAATGGCAGGAACTAGATGCAAATATGTCGCTTGTTAATCATGGTATGGATATAAATATAAATATATGAACATATTAAATTTTAAATACTAACAATTAACAATTAAATAATGTTTTTATGAAATGGGTCACTCAAAAAATTCTAAAAACAGGTTCCAAAATCTCAAGATAAGAAGAGAATTCTTATAGTCAAGTGGAAGAATAGAAGACCTAAAGATTTCTATTGATAAAGACCCAAGGATTATGATGCGTGATCAATTTTTGAAAGACTAATAGGCAACTGCCTACCCAGAATGAAAATGTTGGAACAAATCCAAGATGTACACTTCCTCACTTAAAGATTTTTCCTAGTGACCTTGCAAATTCAAAGGAGGGGTCAAATTCATAAAGAAAAATGGAAGATCAGTGATTATATTCTTTTCCTTATATCTTAGCAGCCGATTTCAATTCAGCGGCGAGTTCCTCATATGGAACCTCAAAATGGCTAGGACTATAATCTTCCAACAAAGTGCTGGTTTGAAGAATGTCTTTCAATGATAGCCAATAAATAGTTTAGACTCGACAACAATGACTGATGAGGAACTGCTAAAGTGCAACTCCCATCTATATGCATGCATGTGCATTATTTCCATCCGAGACATCCCAAAGAAAATCAGGAAGGAGGATGAATGTTCACAATTCATCAATGGTTAAAAAGCCAGATTGGTTATATTTGAAATGTCGAGGTAGATCTCATTTATTTGAGTTGTGCCCCAAAATGAAATTCACCCAAAAATGGATTCTCAAAGTTGATGTTGATTGTGACCCTCCTCCAAAAGGAACAAGAAAGGAACCTCTTCTTGATATAGGAAACCTAGGTAAGAAAAATGAGATGGCAATAATAGCCTATTTGGAGCAGACAAGCAAAAAAGAAAAAGACTATGCAAGGAATGTGATTTCAATTTCAGTACTTCTGACAAGAAGCTTGACAATGACCTTGGGCTCATGAACTTAAGGTGCATAAACCAATCTGCCTCCAAGATTCACAAAGCAAATATTGGGTTCAACAAGCAAAGAGAGAGGGGGATGGCCCCAAAACGCAGTGGCAACCTACGATGAAACCTAGAGTTTGAACGAACTTGTACGGACTGCTGACTGGACATTGTTCATGGTGTCCTTGTTGGCACATTCAATAGAGTTCTACTGATGCGACTAGCAGATGATTCCATGTTGGATGTTGCTAGTGAACTAGTGCAAAGACTTGCGCATGGGCTAGCTAGAGATATAAGGAGGGTCTTTAGCCAGTGGGAGCTATAAGAAGCATTGGGAGATATAAGGGGACCGATTTGTGAGCAGCAGACAGGAGACGTAAGGTGACACCCGGGTAGCGGTTGGGAGACATAAGGAGTTGTGTTGCCACCGTGGAGAAAGATAACCAAAGAGATAAGGGTTGTTGGATGGCATAGGAGATATAAGGGTGTTAATGTCAATCATATTTGAGGATGAGGTCCCTCAAAATGTGGCCTTACTGGTTCGTAGCTCCAGTCAAAAGTGATTACCGAGCAAAAAAAAGGAAAGAGAGAGAAGCAAATAAACAAGATAGGGAGGATTACAATCTCTCTAAAGAACAATCAAGCATCAAGCAATATCATTTGAGGTCTGAAGGAAGAGAGAACACTCCATTGGGGAGCAATGAGGTTAAAAACATGTCATGTTAGGGGCTTAAATGCCTCTAGAAGGCAATCCATGACCAAACACCAGATCGACAGATTATTTGTCGAACTTGTCGTGTTGCAAGAGACAAAGCTTCAATTTGTTTAAGGAAATTGATTCATAATCATTGTAAAGGTTGGGACGGTTCACTTGTTGAATCGATCGTAATTGTTGTTGATGTATTGGGATAGTTCTCTAGAACCGTAATAGCATTTTGGCAAAATTGGTACACTGAGATCCAAACTAGGTGGCTACATCTATTTTGAGTTTTTGTTTTGATTTGTCTTTTATGATGATTAACATTTATGGGCCCTCTAAAAATTAAGATAAACAAGGGGTTTGGCTACAAGTCTCATGTTTCATTGGCTCTTTAAGGAATGAAAAATGCATTGCAAGAGGGATTTTAATGTATTCTTGGCGACTTCAAAGAAGTGTAAGCTCTCCTATATCTCCCAAGCTTAGCTGAACTTCCAAAATTTTGTTAATGTCATTGATCTCTTTGGCATCGCCCCTAGAAATGAAGAATTCACATGGATTAACTGTAGAATTGGATTCACCAACAATGCATAAAGGCTCGACAAATTTTTGCACTCCTCTAATTGACTATGTCATGCGCCTGCCACAAAACATTCCACACAAAAATGAATTGCAACCTCACTATATAATAATCCCTAAGTGAGAAGCATGGATAATATTTAGATGGCCGATGGGGCTCTTTACTAAGGGCCAACTCAATGAAAGGTTTTAGAGCAGTGATTATCTACTTTAAAGGCTGACCAAGCCAATGAAAGGTTTTAGAGCGTTGATTATCTACTTTAGAGGCCAACCAAGGTGAAGAAGTATCTCACTCAAACAACTACATTTGTCAATTATAAATTATTGGCTTTAATTCAGCGGAGGAAACACAAGGGTGGTGACTCATCAAGAAAGGGTACAAACATAATTGAAAGGGCGTCGAATGCGTTTGGGAAAGGAATGATTAATTAAGAGGGGGTCCTTCTCTTGTAGTTGTATCCCTTGTAAAGAGTTCAAACTTGTGACCCTTCATCCCATTATGAGGATTATAAATAGGGCAGGTCTACTCATGAGGAAGGTGAGTCCGAGTTTACTTCAAAAAAAAAGGCAGTCATTTATAATATTTGATAAAGTGATTGGTATGCAATATGGTCGAATCTATTATATATTTGTTATTAAATATGTTAGAAAGCTTTAATTTATTTATTGAATTAAATTGTCAATTCATCAAGAAACTTAGTAATTATTCATTTGATTGCCTACAAGCAATCATATCTAGGATTAGTGAGGAAATGTTAGGGAGATGCAACAGTATTTGTTCCCTCAATTAAGTAGCCCGCCCCAAGTTGGCTTGCTTGTGGGCCAAGGGTCAAATCAACTTGGATGGTCGTTTTGTGCTCTTGTGCTTAGTTTTGTGGGATTATCTTCAGGCATCCTACCATGATTTTTCATCAAATTCCTAATATTGTTGGTTGTTGGAAATATGCTATGAAATGGAACCAATGCATTTTAGATAATTGTTTTCAATAGGGATTATTCATGATCCTCTTGCTTTATGTTTATTAATTAGAATTTCCCTATGCTTACCTCCCATTATGTAATTTATTTATATAATACTCTTTGTAAATAAGATGTATTGTTGGAATTGGTATTTTGGATAAAAATAAAGTTTATCCCAAAAGGGGCATTAAAATCGGTACAAGAGCATTGTTCCTACCAACCTACGAGACAAAAGATTGTTGATGCAACTAAGCCAAACGGCTCAAAGGGTGTTAGAAAGGGAAAGAAGATGACTTGCTGCAAGCAAAAAATCTACTCAAAGAAATAAAATGGGTGAACAATTGTGAGATGAATTTAGAGCCTTCATGAAACACAATGAAAGGACAACTCAAACACTCCTCCAAACCTTACAAAACATGAATAATACAATCAATACCCTTAGGCCCAACCAAACAAATGGGAGGGATGTAAACTCTAATCACTCAGAAAATAACAACGTATCACCAATAGGACCAACCCCTAGGTTAACAAAAGCTTCATTCCTACCTAAGGAAGAACCAACAAGGAAGAAGAAGAAAATAATCCACCAATTCATAACATTGATGAAAATAATGAAGCCTACTCAAGGTTGGACCTTGAAATCAAGATAGTTATTTCCTTCAGGGAATATTGAGATGCTAGAACACAAAATGCCCCTAGAAGGGAAAGAAGACAACTTAATGAAGATTTACAACAAAGGGTAAGTAAAATGACTCTCCCAACTTTGATGAAATAGGAAGAGTTGTGGCACGTTTGTGGGTCCAAAAGATGGACAACTATTTCTCCCTTAGTCCCATGACGGAAGAGGATGCTATCAAATTTGCCATTCTATGTTTGGAAGGAATTGCCCACAATAAGTGGTATCATGGCCTTAAACCCCAAGGACACCAAAACATAACCTACAATGAATTCACACAAAGGCTTAATAAACAATTTGATCAAAAATGTCTTGAAAGGTACTTCAAAGAGCTAATACAATTGAAGCAACAAGGTACCATAGAAGTTTTGTGTCATGGTATCAGGCGCTTGCAAAAGTAGACTTACATACCTATTTATTAAAGGGTTAAAAGAAACAATTTCTGGTTTAAAGTGCTCTTGATTGTACAACACTTGAAGATGCAATTCAAAAAGCGTTGAGGTTGGAAGTCATATCATCAAAAGACAAACACTACACAAAAATTCTAACGTCAAAACCCTTCTATAAGAAACAAGGGCATCAGAAAAACATTTCCTTCTAGAGATGATTGAGAAGAGCTTCAAATAAAAGATGATGTTTTCGATGTAAGGAGAAACATGAGCCTGGACAAAATTATGATTGAGAAGAGTTTCGGAAGAAATAATTATGTTTTCAATGTAAGGAGAAGCAGGAGCATGAACATAATTGTGAAAAGAGGCCAAGTAAACATAGAAGCATCATCCGACAAAGTATGGAAAGAAAAAAGGGAAAACCCAAGCAAAGGAAAAAGGTTCAATGACGAAGACTATGGAACCTTAGCTGCAATCTCAAAAGAATCCAAGTACCTCCCCTTTCGAATTCATAGTGTTCTAAGGGGATAAAAGGTGATCGTCCTTGTGGATAATGGAACAGCACACAACTTTATTGTTGAATCATCACCTTGGGAAAGCACCCATTAAAGAAGAATTCTACATTGTAAATGTGAGAGACATCAGTGTAGTCTTGGGCGTCCAATGGTTGTACTATTTTGAACATTTCTACCAAGACTTCCAAAAAACGGAACTTAGTTTACAACATAACGAACAAGAAGTAATCTTACATGGATTATCCAACAGATCCCCATGGGTAATTTTGTCCAAAAGGATGGAAAGAACCTATAGACGTGGACGGGTTGAATGGGTTGTTCAATGCATAATACTTGACAAGTCTCCCTCCAAAGGCAAATTCATACAAGTTGACATTCAACCCATCTTGAAGAAACATAATAAGCTATTTAGCAACATCCCACCATGACTTCGTCCCAAAAGAGGTTTTGAGAATTAAGGAAGAAATAGAAAAAACCATTGACGAGCTTCTCGAAATTGGACACAATCAACCTAGTTCTAGCCCTTTTGCCTCCTTTGTAGTACTAGTTAAAAAAAGTATGGTACTATGTGAATGTGTATAGATTATAGAACCTTGAACAAGAAGAAACCATTATCCCATTCCTAGAGTCGATGAACTAATTGACGAACTACATGAAGTGAAATACTTTTCTAAAATTGACTTATGATTTGGCTAATACCAAATTAGAATGAAGAAGGAAGATATCCCTAAGACCGGCTTTAAATGTCACTTTGGACACTTTGACTTCTTCATCATACCCTTTGGCTTAACCAACACCTTGCAACATTACAATCATACATGAATCACTTATTCAAGAAACAACCAAGGAAATTCCTATTGATATTCTTTGATGACATTTTGATTTATAGTAAAACATGGTTAAAACACCTTGAGCATATCAACGATGTCCTAGGAATTCTTCAACAAGAATCACAATATGCTAAAGTCGCCAAATCTGAATTTGGATTGGAGGAAATCCTATATCTAGGACATAAGATCAACGTACAAGGGGTATGTGTGGATGACATAAAGATAAAGGCTATTAGGGAATGGTTGAAACCCAAGGTTCTAAAGAGGTCGTGAGTTTTTGTCCAGTTCTTGTCATTCCTGACTTTAAATTGCCCTCTAAATTAGAGTGTGATGCTTCTGAAGAAGGCATTGGGTCAATACTCATGCAAAACAAACACCTAATTGCAACAAATTGTCATTCCTAACTTTAAATTGCCCTCTAAATTAGAGTGTGATGCTTTTGAAGAAGGCATTAGGGCAATACTCATGCAAAACAAACACCTGATTGCAACAGATACCAAAAAACACTACTCCATTTGTGAGAAAGAAATGGTAGCTTGTTACAAGTAGTGGTTGTCGTTGCACCAAAAGATCCACCTATTAATGCCCAATACAACCACTAGACTTATAGAAGACACAGGAGGCGGTTAAGCCATGTCGTGAATCCCGAGGGGAGCATTGACCATTATGTCAACAATCTCCCCCTTAGCGCTACCCGAGGGGATTCGAACCTATGACCAAGCTCTGATACCACTTGTTACAAGTAGTGGTTGTTGTTACACCAAAAGATCAACATGTTAATGTCTGATACAACCACTAGACTTATAAAAGACACTGGAGGTGGTTAAGCCATGACACGAATCCTGAGGGGAGCGCTAACCATTATGTCAACATAGCCATTATGCATGCACCGACCAAATTTAGACAATATTTGGTTTGTGGACAATTCATTGTAAAAACTGACCGCAACGGTCTAAGGTTTTTCCTAAATCATAAAGATTTAAACAAACGAAAACAAAATTGAGTCAGCAAGTTGCAAGCTTATAATTTTGACATAGAATATATGAAAGGGAAAAACAACATTGTAGCAAATGCACTATCCCACAAACCTTACTTATGTTCCATAACAAACCTTTCCGCGGAATGGAATAACTCAATTCTTGCTAAATTCACCAAAGATCCATGAGCAGATGACATCCTAGAAGGAGATCTACAAAATGTAGAACATAAAGTGGTGGAAGAACTCATTCTATACAAACATAAGATATATCATATACCAAGCTCAAAGATAAAGGAGAAAATCATCCAAGAATACCATGACAACCCCTTGGCAAGACACCAAGGATATTATAAAACCTATAAGCAAGAGAGAAATATTCTTGGAAGGGTTTCAAGAAAGACATCCTAAAACACATTCAAGAATGCATGACATGCCAAAGGAACAAGGCAAAAGAGACCTTTCTAGCAAGCTTCCTTCAACCACTACCCATACCTAACAAAAAATGAGAAAGTATTTCCATGCATTTCATAATGAGACTTCATTATATATACGTTGTGGTGGACCTCCTAAATAAGTATGCACATTTCATTGCAATATCCACATACTATAGAGCTCCTTCGATAGCCAATGTTTTCGTCAAAGACATTTTCAAATTACATGGTTTACCAAAAAACATCATCAACGATAGGGGCAACAAACTCCTTAGCTTGTTATGGCAAGAACTTTTCAGATTAGTCGTAAAAGAACTCACTCAAAGCACAAATTACCATCAGCATACCACTGTGAAGATGGAAATTGTCAACAAATGATTCGAACTATACCTATGAAACTATGTTATGGGACAGCAAAATGCATGGATCAAATGTTTACACCTTGAGGAATATTGTTATAGCACCACCCATCATATGTCAATAGGGATGAGTCCTTTCAAGGCCTTGTATGGGTATGAGGCAACTTCATTTGGAGATTTAATCTCCACCGAAAGTCATTACCAAGAGCCAAAGACTTTGTGCTACAAAATTATGGATGCACTTAAAGATAATTTGCAACAAGCACAAAATTAACAAAAGATGTGTTGATTGAAAAAGGATTAGAAGGACATTTGAAGTTGTCAACTTAGTTTTTCCAATGTTACAACCCTACAAGCAATCACTAATCAAAGTAAGTGGAACCAAGAAACTCAAACCTTGATTCTATGGGCCATACAAGATTTCAAGAAGGATAGGAGAGGTTGCTTATGAGTAGGAACTGTTGGCAAATAGCTAATCAAGAAGGTACTAGGACAGCGTATTACTCCATGTTCAAAATTACTCCTGTTCAATGATGAAGGTAAGATAATTTGGAACTCGAAGCCATCCTTGATATGTGTAAAAATAAGTTAAGGAATAAAACTATTCCTGAGCATCTAGTTAAATGGAAAGGTCTACCTGTAGAAGACACCCCTTGGGAAGGAGGTGAGATCTTTGATTATCTAAATTTAAAATTGCTCGAGGACAAAGAATCTCGAGAAGGGTGAACTCTCATGCCCTCGCCATAAAACATTCCACACAAAAATGAATCACAGCCTCCCTTTATAATAATCCCTGGGTGACAAGCATGAATAATATTTAGATGGTTGATGGAGCTTTTTACTAAGGGCCAACTCAATGAAAGGTTTTAGAGGAGTGATTATCTATTTGAGAGGTTGCCCAGGTTGAAGAAGTATCCCACTTAGACCACAAGATTTCAATTATAAAACCTTGTCTTTAATCCAGCGAAGGAAACCCAAGGGCAGTGATTCGTCAAGAAAGGGCGCAAACATAATTGAAAGGGCATCGAATGGGTTTGGGAAAGGAATGATTAATTAAGGAGTGATTCTCTTGTAAAAGTTGTATCTCTTGTAAAGAGTTGCAGACTTGTAACTCTTCATCCCTTATGAGGATTATAAATATGGCAGGTCTACTCATGAGGAAGGCATGGAATAAGAATTCTAAATCTGAGTTTAATTCAGAAAAAAAGGTAGCCATCTATAATATTTTATAAAGTGATTGGTATGCAATATGGCTGAATCTATTATTTATTTGTTATTAAATTTGTTAGAAAGCTTTAATTTATTTATTGAATTAAAATGCCTATCCATCAAAAAACATTAGTAATTATTCATTTGATTTTCTTACAAGCAATCATATCTAGGATTAGCAAGGAAACATGGTAAGGAGACGCAGGTAGTACCAGTTGCCTCAATTCAGTAGCCCACCCCAAGTTGGTTTGTTTGTGGGCCAAGGGGTTGAATTGACTAGGATGATCATTCTACACTTTTGGGCGTAGTTGGGGGGGGGGGGGGGGGCAGCCTTCAAGCATCCAACCATGCTTTTCCATCAAATCCTAATATGGTTGGCTGTTCGAAATATGCTATGAAATGGATCCCATTCATTTAGGATAATTGTTTTCAATAGGGATTATTCATGATTCTAATGATTGATGTTAATTAATTATAATTTTCCCTAAGTTTACTTGCCATTATGTAATTTATTTATAGTATATTCTTTGTAATTAAGCTATATTGTTGGAATTGTTATTTTGGACAAAAATCAGGTATATCCCAAAATTGGGCATTACATGCTCCAATCACCACACCTCCTTAAATATGCTACTTGCTTTATCTCTAACACAAACCATTTTCTTGTCCTCCTCTCCATCAATGAAGATAGAGCTTGTGCTTTATGCCCCTTAAAATTTGAAAGAATGTGATTGACAAGCACAAATCTAAAGGAAAACGTCCAACACCGATTGACTACAGTGAATTGTCAAAGAGGATCGAGGATGTTTTGTTTCTCAATAAAGTTGCTTCATCTCAAAACAAAATTGGGAGAATGGAACAAACACTCATTCAAGAACCTCTTCCAAGAGAGATAAAATAGAAAATGAAGTAGAAATCTTGAACCAAAAAATCATTGTGTTGGGAATGTTTCAAGAAGAGTATCAAAAAGAAAAAAATGATGGCTCAACATGAAGAAAATTTAGCTAGAGTGATCTTCTAGAAATCCAAATACAAAGGGTTATGGCTTTAAGCAAAAGACCTGAAAACTAAATTCTTCCACAATGCTTTCAAGGTTAGAAGAATTCAAAATAGATTAATTCTATTATAGTGATTGATAGAAGGCCCCTCTCTAAGTTGGAAGAAATCCAAGCTCAGGCAATGGCATTTTCCAAAGTGTTTATCACCCTTGATGGTGTTGCTAACTAGTATAATATGCATAATTTTATTGAGAACATTCCCAATCTCATCACAAAAGAGGATGACAAGACTCTAATGAAACTATAATCTCAACGGAGGATTTCAAAGTTGCTACATTTGAGTTACATCCAAGTAAGGCCCCAAGATCGAATGGATTTAGCAACCTATAAACAATGGTTGAAGTCTTGCAAATTGAAGATAGTTCTAAGAGATAATCAATAACAATAAATTATCTTAATCCCAAAAAAGCTCACATGTGACTCCTTTGCCAACTACCGATTCATCTCCCTATGCAACACTATGTATAAGTTATAATGATTGATTGAAGCTTCTCCTTCCTATTCTAGTATCACAAGAACAAAGCACTTCCACCTCTAGGAAGATTGTCTCTGATGGAATCATTAATGCCCATGGTGTGACATACTCCATTGACAACTTGAAGCAAAAATGCATGGTCAAGTTTGAGATCCATATGCTTATGACAAAGTTTGTTGGCAATTTCTAATGAAAATTTCGGAAAAACATGGCTTTGATAGATCTTATTAGATTGGATTTTCAGCCACATCTCCTCACCCTGATACTCTATCTTAGTTAACAATCCCCCTTGTGAATTTTTTAACATCTTTAGGGAACTAAGACAGGGAGATCCTATGTCACCATTTCTATTTGTTTTGATGAAAAAAGCTCATTAAAGGGCAATCAAAAACAAGGTTTCAAGGAGAATTTGGAGAGGCATTTGAATAAATTGCAGTGAATTTTCCGACTTTAGCACATCAACAATTTGTTGATGACACTGTCTTATGTGGTTTAGAATGAATGGAGGAATTCGTCTCTATCAAGAGCACACTAGATCTTTATATCAAACAATCAACAATGACAAACCAAACATCTTTTTCTTTTACACAAAGAAAGTTGTACAGAGACATTTTGCATCCTTACTAGGGTTCAAAACAAGTGAAATTTCAAGTACTATGAGGTCCCTCTCTTTAAAGGTACACTTAGAACCAACCTTTGGAATAACACGATCAAGAAATGTAACACATAAGCATAAGCCTATAAAGGTAGGTAGCTCTCCTTATCATAGAAATGTTTTATCATTAAAGTAGTATTGTCTATAATTCTCATTTATATGACAAATCACAAAGAAAGTTTCCCAAAAGATGGAAGGGACATTATAGAGGGTTGGAAAGGCTTGATGAGGTGAAATGAATCCCCTTGATCAATTGGGATAAAATACGCAAAAGGCGTGCAAAATTGTTGGTACCAAATCTCTCAAGAAAAAAAAATGGCTCTCAACGGCAAGTTGGGATGGAATACGTACTACCAATCGGAGGCATTTTGGTGTCAAGTACATCAAAAGAAAAACCTGAATTCAAGGATGCCAAATAGAATCTTGACTACAACAAATCCGCTAAAGGGTTCCCAAGTATGGAATTTTATAATGAGTTGTCAAAACATCATAGTTATTCTAGGTAGGAAATTTAATATAGAAATTTCAAATACATATTAATTTAGAATATTTTCAAAAAGATAGATGTTTTTCAAAAAAATTATAATATTTTTGAGAAGATTATCTAGAATTTTTGGTTAATATCAATTTAAAAACTTACTTTTAATTGTAATAATAAATTTTAAATTTTTTCTTTAGGTGTAAACTTTAAAGTTGTCATTATGTTTTTATAGATACACCTATGGATATTGTGAATTTACAATTAGAGAGATCTAAAAAGTCACTACTATTACAAAAGGATCAAGAAAGTTGCCGGACTATAATTTATAAGTAATATTCCAATTTCTCACATTTGAATTCATGATCTTAATTTTGTTTAATTTAAAACAATACTATTGTAAAAACAAAAAAAATCACTCTAATGTTTCATTATACATAAAGATTTTATATTTGAATTTTTGCTTTTGAAGTACAAGTGTAGAAATTTCTATCCTTGGTACATTTGATAGAAATTCTAACAAAACCAAATCTAGGATCTATTTCTATTATTGAAATATGAAATAGTCAATAGAAAATCCTCTTCCAACCTTAGAGATGGATTCCTTTACGTCTTGTGAGGAAACTGTCTATGTCATGCAAATTAAAATTGGTGACCACTTAAATGTCAAAGAATGTTTTAAGTTTAGAATCAAAAATCTATCAAACCACTATCAACATTTCTATTTCCACAATTTTTATTGTAGAGTAGGAGCCTTGTATTTTTCATCTAAATGGTTGAACTTCTATTCACACTCTATACCTATGCACCTATGCAATCTTACATAGAAGGGTATATATTGAACTTCCTCTTGTGAGGAATAATCTTTCATCACTTCAAAGGCTTTCTACAATGAGAGAGGATTGATATTTGAGATCGGGGTTACACGCCATATACAACTTTCACAAACTCAAACTCGAAGAAAACTCGGCAACCCCAAAATTTTCAACTCAATAACATTAAAAAAAATTATAATTTCTTTAAAAATGCATTTTTTGCAAAATTCAACTACAAAATGTACCAAATGAGTCTAAAAACCATAAGGAAGTGTTTTCTATTAAATTCGACTCTTCAATACATAATTACAAAATCACATCATCATACGAAGCCAAATAGTGGATACAACTATTATGATGTCATGTTTGTCCTAAGATGAGGGCTTTACACCCTAGATCGCAATAACATAAGGAGGGTTGACTGAGTTTATTTAGAGCTGTTTAGTATTAAAATTGAATTAAAATTTATTTGCTTTAGGGAAGACCAAGAGATTAAAATAATAATTAGTAGAAATCAATAAATGAAGGGTTCTTATGTGTTTGGCGTGGATAATAATGTGAAATGCATAATCTAAAAACATTAAACTATTTATAACTCGACAAATAGTCATGTAGAAAAGAGGAGGAAATACAAAGTGAAAGAAATTGATATGAGGTCCTCTTCTAAGTACCCACCTCGTGGTGGATGGCTAGCAGCCAACCACATCAAGCCAAAGGGGCCAAGGTGTATTCCGCCCTTAGGCTTAGATGGGAAGGATGTTCTAGGCACCCTATTGTAGTTTCTCCTCCAACATCTAGAACAGTTGATTGTTGGAATGGATTCAAACGAGTCTCAGTCATAGGAGAGAAAATAAGGTGGCATGAAAAGGGAGACCAGGTACAAGCTTCCTCACTAGGTACACCACCTCATGAAGGATGGATGGTGGAAGGCCACATGAGGCCAAGAGGGATGGTATATCCGCTCTTGGACCTAGTGTGCAGATTACTTTGGGCATCCTATCATGTCTCCTTATCTAAGCCCCATTATGGAATAATGTCCCCTTTCTGAAATAGGATTTAATAATAAATAATAATTAATTAAATTAAAATATAATAAATAAATAATTAAATATAATTACAACTTAATTAAGTTTAATGAAAAGTCAAGAGGCATTAATGAAGAGTTGTGACTCCCTCATCATAAGATGTAAAAGGGAGAAGAGTTCATTTGAAAGGGGACATGAATGGAGCAAGGAGAATTGAAAAATAAAACATGGAATGATCAGGTTGGTATTGGAGAAGATTTCAGAAATAAATTTGAATTAGAAATAAAGAACAGCAATTAAAATTAGTTAAGGAGCAATTAAGAAAGTGCAAGAGACACCACTAATGGGAAGATATATAAAGAAGTGCATTTGAGGGGAGCCAGCGTTATATCAGACTTACATTTGCAGATCAGCGAAATAAAATAAAAGATCATCAAAGAAAGGTTGAAGGCATAACTGTAAGAAGAGTTTATAACAGTATTGCAAGAAGAATATATGCAAATATAAAATAATATGCTGATGCAAATTGAGAAGGAAAGTGTATGCAAACATAAAGGAGAAGTATTAAGAAAAGACATAGTTTGAATGTGTGAATCAAGAAAGAATTAATGGATGAAGGGAGGAATAAAGAAAGAAGCATGTGAATCAAGGAAGGATTAATAAAGGAATGGGAAGTAAATAAGGAAGATACTATTTCAAAAGGGCAGAAATTATGAAGTGTTTTACTATTCCAAAAGGTGTTAATTGTTAAAGGTTGTGAATCTTTTAAAGTGCAGAAATTGTGAAGAGATGTGACCTCTCCCTTACATTGGAAGGTATAAAGAGAAGAAGGTTTCATTTGAGGAGAAGACAAAAGGGGATACCAATTGAGAAATAAATTTATTACTCTCAAAGGGCAGCAATGGAGGGCAGTGATTCAAGTCTCATGAAAGGTGGTGACCCTTTCCCCAATGAAGTATAAAAGAGATCATCCCAATCATTCAAGGATCACTTATGAATCATCACTCATGAATCCACAAAAGCAATCATCATTTATCAGATCAAACAAACAATCATTCAGCAAACCAACCTATTAAATCAGCATACAATCAATTCACCAATATATCAAACCAGTACTCATTACATCATCATTCATCAATCATCCAATCAATCAACTATTTTCGGCAGATATTTCATCAGCAAATACAATTACCAAGGAATATCAAAGCAGTCAGTAAAAAGATCTAAGATCAATTCGTAGAGGTTGATCATCATTTAGACCAAAGAAATTTATCTTCGGATCGACAGACTGATTTATATATCTGCCATTATTGGCATTTTTTCTTTCTCGCAAGCAATTGTGGATATATATATATATACACACACGTGTGTGCATGTTGCTTATGTGTAATAGATAATGCTCAAGTGAATGTTCATGGTAGAATATGGGATATCCCTGACTGTCTACAACCCATCTTGCAGGAAGGACCTTGGGTGTAAGAGGAGGGAATAAGAGGGTCATCTAAGGAGGCCATCCTAGAGTTGACCATAAACTAGCTCCTAGGGATGAGAAGGCACTTACATAGGACCAAGAAACTCCCTTACAACCTTAGCCCAACTCTGCAAGATGGCATGTGTCTTTGGAAGGATGAGACGTTGATAGGGACAGCAGGTACAAACAAACCGCTAAGTAAGCAAAGAGAGCATAGGGACAGCAGGTACAAGCAAACCACTAAGTAAGCAAAGAGGGCCCTGGCAGACAGCCACACTTGGGCATAGTGTAGAAATGGCTTCGGGCAGATCTATCATGTTTCTTCCTCCAATCCCTAATATGCTTGCATAATATTATTGATAGTATATGATTATGATGTGATCTTATCTAACTCTGATAATTGTGTGTGTGTGTATTTGTGTATGTTCCTTATGTTATGATTGCAGAATTCAAATCCAAGATCACATCATTTAAAGAAATATTTACTTGGTAAGATGTAACCCAAACCCTGATTTGTTGCAATTGTGATTCTAGGGCAAATTAGGAAGGGGGCAATACATATATTTAAACCCAAACAATGAATTATATATATTATATGACTAAGATGATTGTGAATATATGTTCTTTTAGCTTTAACCCTAGTAGTAATGAATTGATTTTACGAATTGTATCTCCAATAATTATCTAACATGATTGCAAGATCTTAACCAGGATCTATCTTACTTTTACATTCTTTGGGTAAAGTTATATATCTAACTATATTATGTTCCTTGTTTTTATTGAGCTTGTTATTCTACGGCAAAATATAAGGTCATCCCAAAAGGGGGCGTTACATATGAATTTGCCATGATTGGCTATGAAAATTATCATCATAAATTGCATATCTGAGCAAGTAAAAACTATAACAATTTGAAGTTGTGTTGGTATGTGTTGTCAATTTTTTATGACAAGTCATGTTGGTATGTGAAGTTAGTTTTTTGTACTTGATACTTTTGGCAATTTTTGGCCATCCCAACATGTTTGTCAATTTTTAACAATTTGTCATTTCTTTTAATTTGAATGCTTAGAAAAAAAGGATTTTAAAAAATTCCTAGTTGCAATTTTTCACCACAAACTTGACAAAATATGACAAGTACTTGCCAAAAATCCCAACAAGTTTGCACTGGAAAACCATCCCTGCGAATTCACAAGTTAAATTTGCAAATACTCGCACAATAAAAAATCACATGAGCACTTGGCAACTCAGAGACCATGCCCATGTTTGTCTATACATCATAGAGATTTAGACCAAAAGGAACATGCCACCTACTTTGTTTGTCTGAATGTGAAGATGAAGATAACATTAGGCTTCTGCCCAATTGCAAGCACATTTTTCATAGAGTACGGATATTTGGTTTCATTCTCATTTGTAATGTTCCCTCCTAAGTGAGGTCTCAGTCATTACCAGTTTTAACTTAATTTAATATTCTTTCATGACTAAGCTAAATTGTCAATAAATCAACATCAATAATAATACAAGAAAACTGGTACTTTATTAATGACTTAAGAAATTGACTATCTCTGATCCATATTATAGGACTGATCTTATTATTACTTCAGTTCTCGAGAAGGGAGCAGACATTGGAGGCAAACCAAAGCACTTAGAGACCATTGATAGGCTCCCTCAAAGTTTACAGATCCAAGCCCTCCCTTGGGACTTTTGCCCTCAAGGATTAGAGGGTCGCTGATCCCTACCCTATCTTGGGAGCTATCCTATTGGATTTAGACTGCCCCTCTTTGGCAGCCTCAGCCCTTCCCCTCTCATATACCAAAGTAGCAATAAGATTTGAGTCTAAAATATGTTAGAATCTCATTAATATAATTCAGATTTTATTCTTCTTAATATATGTTCACATGTATCTTTAAATATCTATATATATAATTCTGATTTTTTTATTATTATTAACATGCTTATATATAATCACAATCTCTTATATATACTTTATATATAACATAACTTTATCTGATTTCACTATTATTCATATACATACATATATATATATATATATTCAATTATACTGTTATCAATATATATATATATATGATCTCACTATTATATACATATATATCTGATTATACTTTATGTAATATATATATATATGACCATATAATAGTTCCTCATCTTTAATGGCATTCAGATATAATATTCTGTAGTCAGAATTACTCGTTGATTGCTAGCCAGCCATGCACTTGCTGTGATTCCTCCATATCAGTTATATTTTTTTAGAAGTATTCATAAATGGTCTTTATATCTCCCTTGGGCTAAGGATGTGCATTTTCTGTCTACAGACGCATTGCTCCAACGTGTCCAACCATGCTGTATTACCTTATGACCGCCGGCTTTGAAATATGATTCTCTAATTAATTTTTATGGCTTGCGTAAGTGTGAGCCGATGGTGTTTGTTAATCGATAATAATATACAGGGTCCTGTTTATGTGGAGGGGGAATATTGTCTACCAGGAGAATTACTAGGTTAATTAATAGTAATAAGAATAATCAGAAGTGCGATAATTGACTCATTTATTAATTAAAGATGATAAGTTTGTTAATTAAGAATGAAGATTAATAATGATAATTAAGAATGATAATCTGTCATGATTATATATTTATTAGTTGATACAAATTATTATTCAATTATATATATTTATTAAATTTTCGGACAGGGGTTATCACATCATTCTAATCGCCCTCTTTGTAGAACCAAGGTAGATGCTAGAATACACAATGTAAAACTAGAAGATTAAGATACTGATAAATCAAATGATGCTGAGAATGTGGTTATTGACTGTCATGTCCCTGCCATGAAGGATATCAATGCCTTAGGAAAAATCGTCTTGCCTCAAGACTTCAGGATTTTTCTAAAGGAGAAATCTGAAAAGATGAGTTCAAGAACAGCAATTGGGATCATTATTAAGCAGCAATGGATTTGTTTATATTATTAAGCAATGTTTGGCCACTGAGGTAAAGATTATCATGGTAATATTAACTCTAAAGATTTAGTGAAATTGTGGTCATGCACTTGGTCGATTGAATATAAAGAGTCATCATCTTACCTTGGGCATGAGAAATATATGTTGAAGGAAATATTTAAGCATTCTCAAATACTCAACGTGGAAATAATTCATGTGAAGGTTTCTGAAGATAATTATTAATGCTAGGTGTGTGGGTTCCTTTCTATGGTCAATCAGCTTCTTATGGACCTGGAGATAAATAGACTAAGATTAACAGCAATCATTTCCAATGTCTAAAAGTTGCGATAGTATAATAGGGCTGTCAATAAACATAACTGGGCTCAATACTGTGATTACTATAAACAAATAGATGCCTCCCTTAAATAAAGACGCCACCCTTGGAATGAAGGGACGTGACCTAGGAAGAGACGCAACTCTTCCATCACAAAGAGTAGATATATGTATGGAAGAACAGCATTCAAGGAGCAGCATGGAACAACTCAGATTTTACACCAGTGATCTCACTCAAACATTGAACAGGACAAGATCTGATTCTAGGCAGTCATACAGAAATATAGAAACTAGATATTATAACTGGAATTTGATTCTTATAAGTTATGATAAACAGCATGGGGTATCTTATGCATAATTACTCACTTATGGATAACGTGTATACATCTGAGAATGTAAAATTATTACGTGATCTTTATTTATGGAATACAATCAACAGCAGACATCAATAGAAGGTTAATCTGCATTAAAGCAAGGGTGAGCTTAACATATATTAAGATGAGGATTAGAGGCATGACACATATCTATGATCTCAAATGCAATTCATAGATGTTTACTTCAGTTATTCTCATATCTAGAACAAATCAGGTATGAACCAAACATGCAGCATACACATAAAAACACAAAGTATACACATGAATATATGCTATCACGAAGCATACACATAAAAACACAAAGTATACACATGAATATATGCAAACACGGAGCATACACATAAAAAAATGAAGTATACAAATGAATAAATGCAGACACAAAGCATACACATAAATACACATGTTGTTAGATCCCTTCTTTTTTCGAGCCAGAAAGTGGGCCTAACCACAATCTTGCTGCTCATAATCTATTTTGAGCCAGAAAACAGGCCTAACTCCATCTTCCTACTCATAATCCATTCAAGCTAGAAAGTGGGCCTCACCCCAATCTTGCTACTCATAATCCATTTCGAGCCAGAAAGTGGGCCTAACCCCATCTTCCTGCTCATAATCCATTTCAAGCCAAAAAGTGGACCTAATCCTAATCTTGCTGCTCATAATCCATTTTGAGCTAGAAAGTGGGCCTAACCCCATCTTCCTGCTCATAATCCATTTGAAGTAAGAAAGTGGACATAAACCCATCTTATTGCTCATAATACATTTTGAGACGGAAAGTGGGCCTAACCCCATCTTCCTGCCCATAATCCATTTCAAGCCCGAAAGTGGACCTAACCCCATCTTGCTGCTCATAAGCCGTTTAGAGCCCAAAAGTGGGCCTAACCCCACCTTTCTGCTTCCATATGCTCATAAATTTGCTCCAATATGTTCTAAGGATATGCTTATGTAGTCCCTTTGGATTTTCTCATAGCCCTCTTTGTTTAGACTCTTTAATGATATCAAATGACTTAGTGTCAACTTTGATCTTTGTGTAATGATTTGCACTATGACTCTTGACATTTCTTGCCGCTAGATGTTGATCTATCTTCAGCCACATTGCATATTGTTGCTTTCGTAGGCTGGCAGAATCACTACTTTGATACTAATTGTATAGTCTCATTTTTGGGATTGCCCTAAATTTTGCCCACTATACTTGTAGAACATAGAATTATTGCAGTTATATATATGTACAGATTGTTTTTACGATTTAGACAAATCTGATTTAATAGTGCTTCCTTCTTGGGATGTTGATCACTACTCTTTTGGATAAGTGCTTCTGCTCCTTGGTTTGATCTTCCTTATTGATGCCTTGAGGTATGGGTTAGTCATGATTGATAAGTCCCCTTCAATGCTTGGAATGAATTCTCCTTTATAATTTGTTGGAGGAAGGGTCACCACCTTTCATAAGAATTGAGTCATTACTTTTCATTGTTGCCTTTGAGAATAATATATATTATTCCCCAAATTGATCCCCCCTTTTAATCTCCTCAAATAAAACATTATCCCTTTTATATCCTCTAATGTGGGGAAGAGTCACACCTCTTCATAATGGTCACAACCTCTCACAATTACCACCCTTCTAAAGGGTCGCAACCCTTCATCATTGCTGCCCTTTTAAAAGAGTTACTTCCTTATCTTCTTCCCATTCCTTTATTCTTCCATTAATGCTTTTCATTTCATGCCTTCTGACCATTCATTAAACTTAACTAAAATTTGATTATATTAAATTTTTTATCTTTTATTTGTTAATTTATTGTTATTATTTATTAATCTATTTCAACAAGGGGCCATTACATGCATCCAATAAAGAAGATGGATAAGAAGTTGCATACCCATTTTCTAGAGAAAGCTAGGGCTACTATTGTAGAGTTGATTGATTGGTTCATATCACTCCCAACTCTCAACTATACAAGAGTATTTAGCTTCTCATCCTTTCCCAAAATATTGGGCAATGAGCATAAGCAAGTGATGAGTTTCCCTAGTTGGCTAGCCTTCTACAAATGCAAAAATGTTGTTGATGCAAAGGATCCAAATGTAGAATTTTTTTAACTTAACTAGGTCCTTTCACAAGAGTACTTAACGATCCTATTTGAGAGATTGGAATGCCGTTTTTGGCATGTGCCAAATACAAAGGATTTTTTGGCAGCTTGTAATGAATATGAGGTAGGAAAGAGGGATCATTGTCAGGTCATAAACAAGGAAATGATTAATTTTATTCTTAAAGAGGTGCTTTAAGACTTTTCAAACTTGGATTCAAAGGTTTTGTCTCCTTGAAAGTTGGAATGTCAAGGAGAGTATATCTATCCTACACATGACCAAATTAGTTTTGAATAGAAGTAAGATATTTGCCCACTTAAATGTAACCATGCAGAATTTCCTCAAATGTTTGCCCATTTTGGTGGAGAAAAAAGGTGCCCAACCCAATTAAAATGTGCATCAACTATGGTCTTCAAGTCTATGAAAGTCCTAACATGTTGACCATTTTTTGCTGATTTTCAAGGAGAAAAACGGCAACAAAGCCATGCTATGTGCACACCAATCAATCAACTATACAATAGTAGCCATAGCTTTCATATCACTCCCTAATTGTCCCAAAAAATGGCCCCTTGAACTACCATCCTTGTCAACAAAACATCCTGGAACGTAAGAAAATACCAATGGTCAAGACATCCAAATGCGCCCCCAAACTGACTTAAGTGTTTTCTTTGTCCAAGGCACAAATCATCAATGTTTTGCCACGCACAAATTGCACCAGCAGAAATGAGTCAGGGTTTTCCAAGTGGTTAAGCCATTGAAAAAGTGCACCAACTTTTCCTCTTAACATAGCATAATTGTTTTATTTGATCTGCACTTAACTATTCTACCATTCCTTTCTCTTTTACTTCCCTTGATATTCCGTTGTTGCTTACTTCATATTGGGTTTGTGCTCATCTACAAAAGCCATTAGTCAAAGAAAAGATCATCACAAGATGACCTTCCAAATTGACCAGAGCGATCTCAATCAGTTGGATTACCACACAAGTGACAATCAACAAAGAAAAAGCTTAACAAAAGGTGAGTACGAACACTAAAGTTTCATATGGGTACAAAAAAGAGATGGTGACAAAGATTGATATACTTATCACACAAAGCAGTCTTAGAGCATAGATTATTCAATATGATACAGTGCCAGCACCAAAATAATCACAAGTCCAAAACTCACGGGTGCATGTTGCTAGTGCACAAGGACCATCCACAAGCATTCCAAAGTAGCTATTTTTAGCTAGATTTGCTTTTTTGCTTTCTTCATTTCGAAGCAACTATTTTAGGCAGAGCTTCTAGATCATCTATTTGGAAATTTATTATTTGCCAGTGAAACCCGAGGACTCGCACCTCCCCCCCCAAACCTCGAAGTACCCGTCCCCAAGACATCCCCACATCAGGTACTTGGAGTACCCGAGTACCCCCACCTCCGCCATTCCCCAATCATGCCACCGGAGGGATGAGTACTTGAATTTCTATTTGAATATGTATTTTTGAATGTTACTATTGGGTATGTACTATGTTACTATGTTGAATGTCCAATGGTTCTAGTTCGTGTTGCAATTTTGTTATGTTCAAGTATTTCATTTTGGTATGTTATACTGAAACATCATTTCATAACTAGCATTTCAAGTTCTATATATGTATAGTATACAACAACCCCCTACCCCCCACCGTTCCCTCGCCGTCCCCAAATTGAGGCCCTTTGTCCCAGCGTCCCGGAAACTCAACCCGACGTTCCGGCATCCCGACGTACCCAAGCATCAGTGTTACACTGTTATTTTCTGATGATCATTTAAGTAGTCCATTTTTCATTGTAGTTACACTTATCAAAAATCTATTTGAAAATTGCTTGATTTAGGAATTTAGGGACCAAATTGTATTTTATTGTAATGTCCCCAATTCAAGCCATGAGACTTAACTATGCAGCCGTTGTCCTTTCCTTGGATTACCAAGAGGAAGAGGTCTTAGAGCATCATTGGGTAAGTGTTAGAGTCTTTGGCTTGTTCTCTATTCTTTTCTTAAGTTGTGGACACATCTTTTTATGCAGACAAAGTGACTCAGCCAAGAGACTTATTATATCCATCTTTTTGAGTTTAATGACTTAAGAGACGTGTACTTTACGTGGTTTTTACTAAACACGTGCAAAAAAGGCCAAGGGGGCGTTGGAAAATAACGAGCCTTTTAGCTCATTTTTAGGGTTTTATTTGGAGCATTGGATTAGGCTTGCAATAAATCTATGGTTGAATAGCCTTGTGCCCTACCTGAGAGAGAAAATAAAAAGGTTTTCCTTTAAACATGTTTACAGCCCATACAATAAGAAATCCCACTACTTTTAGATTTTATATGTAATCTCCCTTCTGAGGGAATTTATCATTTCCTTACATCTTTTAAAAGGGAACTTCCCATTCAAATTCAATAAAAAGCTCTATCTTACACATTGTTCTATTTTACGTTGCAGAACAAGGTTCAAATCAAAACCACTAGAACAAATCACTATGTCCTCATGCTTATGTTGTCGTGGGATAGCCACTTCAAGGCATCTACATACTTATCAATGCATATATAGAAACAATTTGTAGAGTCAATTGATTAAGTTACCAAATATTAAGAGTTGAATATGCTACTGTAAAAAAAACAAAAAAAATCTTTTTTATTTACTATTATTATCAAAGGTTGCATATCCATAAAAATGGTGACCAACAATGTTCCCCATACAACCACTAGACATACACACACCCAAAAGTATAGTTTCACCGAGTTTCCTGACAAGGGGTCACAAGGATGAGATGAAAAGTTTCAAGCATGGGGAACAAAGCGCCTAAATATGGGGACGGTAACGGGTCAACGGTGAAGCGGCAGTGGGGAGCAGAGGATGGTGCAGCGTGTTAGTTTTATGTCATTGATAAACTTGTGTGCTAGTGTCTATTGTGTGCATGAAACACTTAAGTGAGCGGCTCATTTTGACAAGTGTTGTGTTCATTTTAAACATCTTTTGCATCCATCTGGCACTGTGTATTTAAAACCTGTCCCGAAATCTAACTCTGAGAACATGACATGTTGGATGAGCTGTTCTATTCTTTTTGTCTTTCTCTAAATTCTTCTGACATCCAACAGTGGCATTTTAACTGCGAAATTTTCTGGTTTCTTAATCACCGAGCCGTAACAAGGATTATTTTTTAATACTGGTCTTTGCATCATGAAAAACGTTTCTTTCCTCTCGCCTTGTGTAGAAGTTCCTTATATTACAAAAGATAGACAGTAGCAGGTGACAGCTAGGAGAGTCTTAGTTGTTGCAGTTCTCGAAGCTGTCTGGCTCTTTGTAAGCATGTAACGCACACTGTTGTAGGCTACGTGGCCTCTAAAAATCATTTACAATGATACAAAAAAGGGACAAAGGCCTCTGGAAATATGCAGTGTCACAATAAAAAACCTATGTCTTATTTTGACACGACTATAAACAAAACAGGAACTACGGTTAGTGTTTGACAAAAGAAGAGTTGCGACACGTAATTCTTTTCGGGGATAGATATAGTGGTTGCAAAATGATAGTTCTTTTTAAGAACTGTGCCCATCTTCCATTTTAGTGTATGCTCAACGATTGGAGAGTATCCACTTCGACAAGTGTTCAAATTAAGTGTAACTGACGATATCCAAAATGTGATCTATCGAAACGATAAGCTAAGAGACAGTGTCAAAAAGAAGGCGGAGTGAGAACTTGTAGTGGCAGGAAAAATGTCCATCTCCAGGATAACGTGAAAGCGGAAATTGATTCTCTCTCGTTTTTATGCCAGTTTTGGAAAATCAGTAATACACAATCAAAACATGAACGTCTTGAAAGAAAAAAGTAGTCGAAGTGTTGAGCACGTGAAAATATAGGTGAGCCGAGACATATGCGAGTATGATATGTAGTGTAACGATTTTTTAAAAAAACATCCAGTATCCTTTTCGGTGGAATGAATGCTCAGGAAAGTGGAGGAATATGAAAAGTCGCCTGCTATAAGGTGTAAAAAAAAGGTTGACGCATTGATAAAAAAAAGAGAGTGCGAGAAGTTTTAGTTCCTTTTTCTTCTCTCACGATTGTGACAGATTTTTGAGTTGTCGAAACATAGATCTATGGAGAACAACAAGTAAGGAAGATGCAGCATAGACGACACCTAGGACATATACACGATATCTGGTTTTCTACAGATATACATACCTGGTGTGTGTGATGTTCAACACGGCACTGCTCATTGAATCATCTTACCACAGTGTAGTCTGAAAAATGTGTTGGAGTAGTTGTGTGATGGTGTACGTGCAGCTACAACAGTCCTCCGTGAGCAAGTTTTTATGAAACTCGATTTCAACCAGATCTGTTAGAAAGCTATAAAAGAAGCATTTTCCGCAGTGACAAGAAATAGGGATATGCTGTGAGTTGGAGTTAGATAAAGAGACGAACTTTATAAGGCTGTATGAGAATTTGCAGCAAGTGAGTCTTGAACTGGAGTTTGTGAGAGATGCTCTGCTACTTATGATACACGCTTATGAAGTGACTCACAACAATGCAAACATAATTCTTGTAGTTGGGACCGTTTAACTATTGAAGGTGTTGATAAAGGGATACAGAGAGGATTGACAGTGTGGGGGAGCTGATTTCTATGTATACAGACCAGAAGTGTTGAGGACTCTTTTCGGTAAAATCTCAATATTTTTACAGCATCTTCATACTCTAGTGAAGACATAGATTGTATGTATGTTTTTAATCATCTATCTCTTGTGAGGAAGGTAGTCGCCTTCTAAATCAGGTTGGAGCCTGATCTTGAAAGTTTGAGGAGAGTTGTAGCTCTCAGTTGTAACGGGTAGTTGCCCATCAGATTAGTGATGTCGTGGTTTTTCCCGTCTTGGGTTTCCACGAGATAATTTTGCGTGTCTTGTCTTCCTTGTTGTGTGCTCTTTGAATTCTGCTTCTTAATTTGTAAAAGCCTATGTTAAATACTGATTCACCCCCTCCCCCTCTCAGTATTGTTCATTTTTCAATTGGTATCAAAGCTGATCACTCTCTTCCTCTGCTTAAAAGCTTGAGAGTTCGATCCTTGTGCCCATCATGAGTGCCTAAAAAGGTCTAGCTACAAACCGTGCCCCTCTCTTTGATGGAAACAACTTTGCTTTCTGAAGTGTTCGCATGAAAACCTACATCATGTCTCTTGGCTGTAATGTGTACCTCAGTCTCGTAAATGGCTATACTATCCCTGCTACTCCTCCTATAGATGCTGATGATAAGAAGGAATTTGAGAATAATGCCAAGGCCATGAATGCAATCTTATGTAGTCTAATTGAAGCTGAGTTTGTAAAGGTCATGCACTGCGCTACAGCAAAAGAAATTTGAGATAAATTGCACAATGCATATCAAGGTGATGACAAAGTCAAGAAAGCTAAGGTTCAAACTCACAGGATTGTCTTTGAAGGTCTTCAAATGAAGGACAGTGAAAACATTGCTGCATATTTTTTGCGTGTTGATGAAGTTGTCAACGCTTTAAGGGGTCTAGGTGAAAATGTTGAAGAGAAAACTGTGGTTCAGAAGATTCTTCGTTCTCTTCCCAGGAAACTTGATGCTAAAGTCTTTGTTGTTGAAGAAATGTCTGATTTAGACACTCTAACTGTTGATAAGCTACATGGCATCTTGACTGCATATGAAATGAGGACTACGGTTGAAGGGTCTTCTAAAATTGAATCTGCATTTAAGGCTTCTAAAAGAAGCAAGGACAAAGAGACCAATTTAAGTGAAGGCTCGGATGAGGACTCAAATGAGGAAATAGCTTACCTCATTAGAAGGCTAAAAAAAGGCTTTAACAAAAACAAAGGCAAGTCTGATCTGAAATGTTTCAACTGCGGAAAGCTTGGTCACTTTGCCTCTAAGTGTCCATTTGATAAAGAAGAGGACAGCAATGATGAAAAGGAATTCAAACACCGGAAATCTAAGAGGTTTACCAAGAAAAATTGGAAGTCCGAAAAGGGTAAGAAGGTGCTGTTTTCAAAAAATGACAGCGATGATTCTTCAAGCAGCGAGAGCGATTCAAGGATAAGTGAAGTCATGTTCATGGCTATTGATGATGTGGCTGTTGATGATGCTAGTTCTGAAGATATTGGAGATGATGAAGATGATGAAGTAGATCTTGAACTTAAATTGATCTCAGCTCTTTCTGAGATTAAGAAACTGAAAAATAAAAATCTGAGTCTTGCAGATCTCCAAGTTGAGAGTGTTGAAAAGTTGAAGATTGCTACATCTCTTAAAGAGGTTGAAACTCAGCTTGTTGATATTAAAATTCTGAATGAGGAGGCCAAAAAGATTCGTGAAGATTTAGAAATTCAGATTCAATTAAAGGAAGATAACATTGCCAAGTTGGAAGCTGAAATTGTTGCTATGAGGAACATTGGTAAAACTTCTATGCTTTCTAGTGAAGAACTATCTTTCAATAGTGGTAAAGTCACTTTAAATGATGTTTTTGGTTCTCAAAGACCCACCAAAGATAAAAGAGGAGTTGGCATGCAATCTGAATCAAACACTTCACCACCGGAAAGTAGTCAGCCTACTCCTAAGAAAGTAAAGAAACCTTTTTTCTATGGCTACTGTTTTGCTTGTAATTACTTTGGACATAGAGCTACTGATTGTAGAATTGTTCCATACAAGAATTATTATCAGTATGAAAGAAATATTTTTAAGAAGTACAATCTGATTTGCTACAACTGCAATAAGTTTGGCCATACATCTAGATTTTGTAACAATTACAATGCAGATTTATTTTATAATGTTGAACTTCAAAGAAGAACTAAAGTGACTAAGGTTTGGAGAACAAAGGTTCAAGAGACTCCTCTTAAAGCTCTAGTTGTTCAAACAGCCCTTCTAGCTAGCAGTGAGAAAAATACATGGTATGTTGATAGTGGCTGCTCCCGACATGACAGGTGACTTGCGTAAGTTTCATTCTCTCAAGAAAATGAAAAGTGGTAAAGTTAGATTTGGTGGTAGCTCTTCTACAAAGGTTGCTGGTATAGGTACAGTCCTAATTAATAATGATGAAACTGTTGTTGAAAATGTTCTTTATGTAGAAGGGCTGAAACATAATTTGTTAAGTGTAAGTCAGCTATGTGATCAAGGTTATGATCTCAGTTTTAACTCAAATACTTGCTCTATTAAAAAGAGAATTGATGTCATAACAAAAGCTACTAGAGCAGCAAATAATCTTTACATTCTTGATGATTCTAATGATGAGACATGCTGTTTGAGCAAGATAGAGGATGCTTGGTTTTGGCACAAGCGGTTTGGGCATGTTAACTTTGATAATCTTATTAAGATCAACAAAAAGGAGGCTGTTAGAGATATGTCTATGTTGGAAAAACCAACAGATGTTGTTTGCAAAAATTGTCAACAAGGCAAACAAACTAGAGCTTCCTTCAAACCAAAAAATGAATTCAGCAGTAGGCCACTTGAGCTTATCCATACGGATCTTTGTGGACCAACAAGGGCAGCAAGTCTTCAAGGTGAGAAATACTTCATACTACTTATTGATGACTTTACTCGCATGACACGAGTTACATTCCTAAAAGAAAAATCAGAAGCTTTAGAGAAGTTTAAGATTTTTAAAAGTTTGGTTGAAAATGAAATGGACATGAAAATCAAATGTTTGCGTTCTGATAATGGGGGAGAATTTACTTCTAATGAGTTTGTCAAGTTTTGTGAGCAACATGGCATTAAGAAATAGGTTTCAGCCCTAAGAACACCACAACAAAATGGTGTTGTGGAAAGGAAAAATAGAACCGTTCAAGAAATGGCACGCTGCATGATGAATGAAAGTAAGGTAAAAGATATTTTTTGGAGAGAGGCTGTCCACACAGCTGTTTATATTCAGAATAGAACACTGTTGAGACCCAAGCTCAAAAAGACTCCTTACGAACTTTGGAAAGGTAAACCAGCTACTGTTAAGTACTTTAAAATTTTTGGGAGTCCATGCTACATTAAGAGAGATGAAGTTAACTTGGGTAAGTTTGAATCTAGAGCTGATGAAGGTATTTTTCTTGACTATTCCTCTAAGAGTAAGGCATTCAAATGCTACAATAAAAGGCTGCATAAATTAATAGAGAGTGCAAATGTTAAAGTTCATGAAGTTACTAATCAATTTGGTGAGAATGATGACAGCCCTGAAGAAGGTACAACTCAAACCAGCACTATTGTACCCTCTTCTCCTCCACATGTTCAAGCTGGATCAGCTAACAAGAGTGTTGAGAATGACAAAGGTAAAGTGCAATCTGCTCATCACGAAAGAGTTCCTACTTCTAATGATACTGAAAATCTACATGATAATTCTGAAAAGGATTCTCAAGATGAACATGATGTTTCTAATTTCAAAACTCCTTCAAAGTTCATGCAAAAGAATCATCCTATTGATCAAGTCATAAGTGAAAGAAAAACTAGAAATGCTAGAAAAAATGTTAACTATTTTGAGAATGATGATTTCTCACTTATCTCCATGATTGAGCCTAAGTGTTTTGAAGAAGCAGCTGTTGATAAACATTGGGTGGCTGCCATGAAAAAGGAGTTGGATCAAATCAAAAAGAGCAATACTTGGGAGCTTGTACCAAGACCTATCAACAAGAACGTGATAGGTACAAAATGGGTATTCCAAAACAAGGTAAATGAAGATGGTAAGATTATTCGAAACAAAGCACATTTAGTTTGCAAAGGTTATTCTCAGATTGAAGGTGTGGATTTTAGTGAAACCTTTGCACTGGTTGCAAGGTTAGAAGCAATCAAAATTTTTCTTACTTTTACTTCCTTCAAAGGCTTTAAAATTTTCCAAATGGATGTCAAATCTGCCTTCTTAAATGGAGATTTAGTTGAAGAAATTTATGTTGAACAACCGGAAGGTCTGATTTCTAAAAATGTAGACTATGTATGCAAGCTGAAAAAGGCATTATATGGACTCAAACAAGCTCCTAGAGCTTGGTATGACAGGTTGGATAGTTATTTGCAACAGCAGGGCTTCAAAAAGGGATATGTGGATAGCAACTTGTATGTTAAAGTAGAAGGTAACAGCATTCTTATTGTTGTTGTTTATGTTGAGGATCTGATTTTTGGGAGTGACAGTGTCAATATGTCCAAGACATTTGCTGCATGTATGAAGAATGAGTTCGAGATGTCTATGATGGGTGAGTTAACTTACTTTCTTAGGTTGCAAATTAATCAGTCTTCTAAAAGTATTGTTATTTCCCAAGCTAAGTATGTTAGGGAGTTACTTAAAAGATTTAAGATAGAAGATTGCAATCCGGTTAGCACTCATATGGAAACGGGATGCAAACTAAGTAAGGAGGATGTGTCTCCTTCAGTTGATCAGTCTTTTTATAGATCTATGGTAGAAATCTGTTGTTTGTGACAGCCACTAGACCAGATATTATGCAAGCTGTGGTATATGTAGCCAGATTTCAAGCTTCTCCAAAACAAACACATGTTTCAGCTGTTAAGAGAATTTTAAATATCTGAAAGGTACAGTTGATTTTGGTCTTTGGTTTCCAAATAGTTCTGATTTTCTTCTTGCAACCTATACAGATGCAGATTGGGGAGGTTCAGTGGATGATAAGAAAAGCACTAGTGGGTGTGCTTTCTTTCTAGGTGGTTGTTTGGTTTCATGGCTAAGCAAGAAACAGTCTTGCACTTCATTATCCACCACTAAGGCTAAATACATTGCAGCAGTTTCATGTTGTACTCAAGTAATTTGGATGAAGAATACTTTACATGACTATAAGCTTGAGTTTACTGATCCAATTTGTATTTTTTGTGACAACACAAGTGCCATTGAGATTTCGAAGAATCCAGAGATGCATTCGCGAACCAAGCACATTCCAATTAAGTATCACTATCTGAAGGAGCAGGTTGCAAATAATGTTGTTAAGCTGAATTATGTTTGTTCTCAAGAGCAAATTGTTGATGTATTTACTAAACCTCTACCCCGAGATCTCTTCGAGTATCTTCGAAGCAAGCTTGGTGTTATTTCACCTCAATGAAAGATTCGTCTTCAACACTTCATTGCTATATCTTTCGAATTATTGTTTTGTTTCAGTTGTGTGGTCATTGATGACAAAGGGGAAGTAGACTTCCAGCGGGAGTTGGTTCATTTGTTTCAGTTGTTTTCAGTTGGTTCGATTTTATGGGGAAGTGGCTTCAGATGTGCAGCATTTTTAGATTGGTTCACTTGCTCAGGGGGAGTTTTTCAGATTTGCCAACTGTTTCAGTTGTGTTTCCAATGGTTTGCCATCAATGACAAAAAGGGGGAGATTGTTAGTTTTATGTCATTGATAAACTTGTGTGCTGGTGTCTACTATATGCGTCAAACACTTAAGTGTGTGGATCATTTTGACAAGTGTTGTGTTCATTTTAAACATGTTTTGCATCCATGTGGCACTGTGTATTTAAAACGTGTCCCAACATCTAACTCTGAGAACATGACATGCCGGATGAGCTATTCTATTCTTTTTGTCTTTCTCTAAACTCTTCTGACATCCAACAGTGGCGTTTTAACTGCGGAATTTTCTAGTTTCTTAATCACCGAGCCGTAACAAGGATTATTTTTTAATACTGGTCTTTGCATCATGAAAAACGTTTCTTTCCTCTCGCCGTGTGTAGAAGTTCCTTATATTACAAAAGATAGACAGTAGCAGGTGACAGCTGGGAGAGTCTTAGTTGCTGCAATTCTCGAAGCTGTCTGGCTCTTTGTGAGCATGTAACGCACACTATTGTAGGCTACGTGGCCTCTAAAAATCATTTACAATGATACAAAAAAGGGACGAAGGCCTCTGGAAATATGCAGTGTCACAATAAAAAACCTATGTCTTATTTTGACACGACTGTAAACAAAACAAGAACTACGGTTAGTGTTTGACAGAAGAAGAGTTGCAACATGTAATTCTTTGCGGGGATAGATATAGTGGTTGCAAAATGATAGTTCTTTTTAAGAACTGTGGCCATCTTCCATTTTAGTGTATGCTCAACAATTGGAGAGTATCCACTTCGACAAGTGTTCAAATTAAGTGTAACCGACGGTATCCAAAATGTGATCTATCGAAACGATAAGCTAAGAGACAGTGTCAAAAAGAAGGCGGAGTGAGAACTTGGAGTAGTGGCAGGAAAAACGTCCATATCCAGGATAACGTGAAAGCGGAAATTGATTCTCTCTCGTTTTTATGCCGGTTTTGGAAAATCAATAATACACAATCAAAACGTGAACGTCTTGAAAGAAAAAAGTAGTCGAAGTGTTGAGCACGTGAAAATATAGGTGAGCCGAGGCATATGCGAGTATGATATGTAGTGTAACGGTTTTTTAAAAAAACATCGGGTATCCTTTTCAATGGAATGAATGCTCAAGACAATGGCGGAATATGAAAAGTCACCTGCTGTAAGGTGTAAAAAAAAAGGTTGACGCATTGATAAAAAACAGAGAGTGCGAGAACTTTTAGTTCCTTTTTCTTCTCTCACGGTTGTGACAGATTTTTGAGGAGTTGTCGAAACATAGATCTATGGAGAACAGCAAGTAAGGAAGATGCAGCATAGGCGACACCTAGGAAATATACACGATATCTGGTTTTCTACAGATATACATACCTAGCGTGTGTGATGTTCAACACGGCACTGCTCATTGAATCATCTTACCACAGTGTAGTCTAAAAAATGCGTTAAAGTAGTTGTGTGATGGTGTACGTGCAGCTACAGCAGTCCTCCGTGAGCATGTTTTTATGAAACTCGATTTCAACCAAATCTGTTAGAAAGCTATAAAAGAAGCATTTTCTGCAGTGACAAGAAATAGGGATATGCCGTGAGTTGGAGTTAGATAAAGAGACAAGAACTTTATAAGGCCGTATGAGAATTTGCAGCAAGTGAGTCTTGAACTGGAGTTTGTGAGAGATGCTCTGCCACTTACGAAGTGACTCACGACAGTGCAGACATGATTCTTGTAGCTGGGACCGTTTAACTATTGAAGGTGTTGATAAAAGGATACACAGAGGATTGACAGTGTGGGGGAGCTGATTTCTATGTATACAGACCGGAAGTGTTGAGGACTCTTTTCGGTAAAATGTCAGTATTTCTACAGTGTCTTCATACTCTAGTGAAGACACAGATTGTATGTATGTTTTTAATCATCTATCTCTTGGCAGGAAGGTAGTCGCCTTCTAAATCAGGTTGGAGCCTGATCTTGAAAGTTTGAGGAGAGTTGTAGCTCTCAGTTGTAACGGGTAGTTGCCCATCAGATTAGTGATGCCGTGGTTTTTCCCGTCTTGGGTTTCCACGAGATAATTTTGCGTGTCTTGTCTTCCTTGCTGTGTGCTCTTTGAATTCTACTTCTTAATTTGTAAAAGTCTATGTTAAATACTGATTCACCCCCTCCCCCTCTTAGTATTGTTCATTTTTCACAGCGCTAATATACAAATTGAGGTGAATTGAAATCGTCAAGGCAAAATATGCAATGTAACATCTTTGCAAGTGCCCGTGAAATGCAAACTAGTTTTCAAAGAGTCAAAGGTTGCAATCAATATGTAATGGCGTGTGCCATTTAATGAGAATCCCAACAGTGTACCCAGCAAAGGTGATGGTGTTGTGGAGGGACGTTTCCCCAAGTCCCCGTGTACCAGAAACATCCCCGTCTCGAGCACACGATGTTTTTTGGGGGGGAATGTGTCCCCATGAAACACTACCCAAAAGTAACAAGAGATGTCAAATGTACCTCTTACCAGTCAACACAAAAAACCTTATACCCTGAAACTCATGAAAAAAAAAATGACACTCAAATAGGTTAGTATATGACAGTGAATTTAGAATAGACTTCTTTAAGGAATGGTCAAAAACCCAGACACGGCATTGGGAACTTTAGAAATACTCTGGAACTCCCAGCTCAAAAATATTTCAAAAAGCTATTAGAAAATGGTTGAGAATTGCCAAAAACATTTCTGAATTTCTCAAAAATACCAAGAGCCCCTGACCTTTTCTCCAGGAGATTCCAAAAGTCCCCAGTGCGTTAAAGTTTTATAAACTTGAAACAATGTTTCATCCTGCAGGAAACTTTTTCCAGGACTAAAAGCAAAAATAACATCTAATGTGACAGGTATGATTAAAGAGTATGATGTATAGTTCCATAGTTTGTAAAATCTGCGAGTACTCTCCGAGATGCCAGGTACTCTCTGTTGTTTTAGGTCCGCGAGTTTTTACAAGTTTAAGTTTTAACTCATGAGTTTTTGTAGACAGAGGAAAAACATGGATAAAAACACCAATGCGGATAAAACACTGGTTAGAACACGTTTTTCACATGTTTTTTTGCTATAAAAACATGCATTTTCTCTTTTGAGATTTCAATTTTTAATTTGATATATTTTCTAATTGAATTTTGCAAAATATATGTTTTTTTAGAAATTTTATATTTTTAGTGCTTTCTAAGTTCCCAAGTTTTTGCCCTGTTTTTGCCAAGTTGAAATCTTTGGGCTTATCGGGTACTCTCCAAGTCCGAGTCCACAAACAATGGTGTATACTATAGTTCAAAAACTTGGACACAGTAGAAACATAGATCCCAAAAATTTGACTTGAACTGGAACTGGGCAAAATCTCAAATAAAATATTTAATAAATTATAAAAAAACACAAAATAAACTTGAATAATGCATGAATGGCATAAAGAATTAATAATGTGTGAATTACTCACCTGCTGCGGAAAATGGCTGAATTTTAAAACACTGTTGCATACAGAGGGACTGCAAATATCTAATATCACATGCACACTTTTATGATGTGTACATTTTACATCATAAAAATTTAGACTATCCATAGATAGAGAAAATAACGTAAAATGCAGAAATCTTGTGTAAACGTGAGTTGCTACATCCTCCGGATCTTACAGGCTATCAAAAAGGATATGAATATAAATTCCATATTCTATTCTATGTGAAAGAACACTTGCATTTGAAGCTCTCGGAAATGGATTGGAAATTCCAAGAATCACTTTCGAACTTTCCAAAAATATTTCTTGAAGGAAGCATTCTATCCTTCTCTAGAGTTCTGTGGCAATTCATAAGTGAGATTTTAAAAACCGAAAGTGTCTTTTCATCCTACAAGAATCAATAGCTGAAATTCACATGAGATTTTGCCACCTCTGCAGGGCTGGGGGTTGGAACTTTACAGCTTATTCAGAGGATTAAAAGAGTTTTCTATAAATGGAAAATGTTTATCATAGTTTCAAATGCAGAGTCCAATGGACCGACAGAAATTTCACATTTTATGAGGACCATTTTAGGATCTGCTAGGAAAATTCCATTACACTCTTCACGCGATTATTGCCTTACTTTATTACTACGATCCTAGAGGCCCTACCTATGGTGTATTCATGGTCTTGTGAAATATTTTTCTTACACAGGGTAAAAATTTGACAATTGTCAAAGTACTGTTCCGATATGATGTGCATTAACTTGACATTACGAAATTGCCACTATTGGTTGTCGCTTAATTTTGAAGTATTAATTATGTAAATGGCATAAAAAAGCAAAACTTTTCCGTGAAACCCATTGCAACTACTTCCATCCCACAAATAGCACAAGCTCATCCCATGCGATACAAAAAAAAGGTCTTTTATATGAGGAAGGGATAAAATGGCACTTACCTTGACAAACTGTAGGTAATAGGCATTGTATTTCCTGAGTGCGTCTCTCACCCTGGCATCAGGACCGATACCTAAAGTTTCATGTGAATCTGCCGCCCCCAAAGATTGTGTCCAGAAAGCATCATTAAGGTCAGACGGATGTGCCAATGCTTCCTCCGATTCACCAACTTCCACAGATTGTCCTGCTCCTAAAGCTGCCTTGCACTTTGTTGCTGGCCTTGCTCCTTTCCTGGCTCTTGCCAAATTACTGGTAGGGCTAGCGGAAGCCGAATTGTTGACACTATTAGCTTTATTATGCCTGGTGTGCTTAGACACCCCATTTGTCTTCCCTGATATAGCAGCAGCCTCGGGAGTAAGCACGTAATCTGCCGAAAGTCCAATGACACACCGATCAGATGTCTCTGAAGACTCCTCCGACGAGGCATTGCTTGACTGCATTGTTCCTTCGCCATTAGTAACCCCTTTGCCATTTGGCTTTAGACTGGGGCTCAGCATATCCTGGGCCTTTAGCCCCACGGCACGCGGATCAAAGTCACCGGACAACATCTCCTGCGCGGCATTTGCCAACGGTTCTGCCCCGTCGTACTGAGTTACACCATTCCGAGGGACCCTTTCCGACTTCTGACGGTAGCCCTGCTTTTCATCATCATCATCATTGTGATCATCATCATCATCATCGTTTTCATTTTGCTTGGCTTTAGCTCGCACAATCCGAGGACGCGGGAAGTACAGAGGTCTTTCGGCAGTCTGGAGCCTAGGGCTCACTCTTCGCTGCTGAGATTCCTCAACCACCGCATCGACCACGCTCTTCTTCGCGCGACGAGAAACAACCGTTTGCAGAGCGACTTCCTCTGCGACTTTTGCCTCCATTTGCAAAGCGACTTCCGCAGCGACTTTTGCCTCCATTTGCAAAGCGACTTCCGCGGCGACTTTTGCCTCCTTCGACTCTTCCTCATCGTCGTCGCTCTCAATAACAGTGACGTCGAAGTCTGGAACGACCTTATTTTCCTCATTCTGCACGCAATTTTCGCTCTCCAAAACGCGCTTCTCATTACCATTATCATCATCAAGAAGCACGGGATTCTGCGGCGACCCGAGTTCGAAGCGCCCTCTCTTCGCCTGGCGAGTACCTACTAGCTCCTCTGAATCTTCTGCTACAGCACCAGGTGCCGGGAAATCCTTTTCCGTCTGCTGCATTTCCGAGAAATTCAAGTCTCCGTTTTCGCGCGTTCTCTTGCGCTCGCTTTCTGTCGGTGTCGCCATTATAATGCTCGCGTCCGCCATTGAAATCTGCGTGATGTGAGCGCCTGTCAACTTCTCGGCTCTCCTGGCGTCTTTTCAGAATGCAACGTCTCGTGTTCCAATCGCGCCGAGGTTTGGCGCTTTTCGATTTGTGAATCTGCTAATGATGGCGGGAAGGCACCATAAAAACTTGAATACATTTAATACAATGCTTTGGTCGGAATTCTTCGAGACCGTCTGACCCTTAGGCAAGGGGTTCCAAAATGAAAAGGGCGGGCCTTTTTATCTAATTATAATATCAATATGAGCATATAATTAAATTTATAATCTGAGCTTTAGGGGAAGAGTATCATTATTGCAATACTTTCAATAGCCACATATTATAATATTACCTTTCAATTATTAATTTCAAATTAAGTAGACACATATTCTAATATTACCTTTCAATTATTAACTTCAAATTAAGTAAAATATATGATAACTAAAAGTCTATTAACAAATATATCATGCATTAATGATTATTCATTTGTATTCTAGTAATAGATATTACTAGCACTTGCATCTAATGGAGGTGCAAGGGATGCGCCGATAGGCATTTAATTTGAAAGCATAATTGAAGTATAACATAATAGAAGTGTTTAAAATTGTCAATGAGAAAGCAACATAATGTAATGAAATCAATTAAGAAGACATTTTTTCAATGTAAAGAATTAGAGAATAGGGAGTGTATGAATCCCAAATAGGTAACAAACAATAATTTACCTGGAACATAATTAAGGAAAATTTAACAAAATAATTGTTGCCAGAAAATTTATCCAAAATAACTATTATTGTCCCGTGCACCCCAAACCGCTTGGGTAGCTTCTCACTACAAAAGATAGAGTAAAGTCACTACAAAAGATAGAGTAAAAGTCTAGGATGTGGAAGCAAAATGTGTCGGCAAGTGAATTAAAAGAAGTAGTTAAGAAAATAGTTACAACTCAAAAATAAGTCTTTGAAGCTTCCTATACTCGTCTCTCTAACTTCTAGCCTCCTCTCTTCCCCTTCCCTTAAGCTCCTCTTTCAATTTTAAATTGTTATTTTTAAATTTTCACTTCTACATATAAATTCATCCCCCAAACTTAACCAATTTCTTCTTATATCCATTTACCAACTTCATATATTATATATAAGCTTTTGTTTCCAATAATTTTATAATGATTTTCTAGTCTTCAAGAACTTATGGGTTTGATTTGAAACTGTTATTTTTCAAACTTGCTGCTTTTTTGTCAATAAAATGCAAATTATTACGTTAGGATCATTTTGGTGCTTCTATGTTTTATCCTCTTCATGTGGTGGTAACACTACTTTAATAATTTGGGTATGTTTTATTGTTAACTTCCCTTTGCACAAATTTAGAGGTAACATCTTTAGGTGCATATTAGGAATGAAGTAACAATATAGCTAAAAATGATGGCACGGATATCGAGCCATATAATCATTATTATAGTAAATAGAATGATTATTATAGTACATAGTACATATTATATATTTATTTTAATATAATCATTTTCTTCTCTTGTTAAATTATAACTATTAAATTTATTAAATAAAATATATTTATTTTAATATATTTTTTCTTTTTTTGTTAAATTATAACTATTAAATATAAATATATTAAATAAAATATATGTTATATTTAATTTAATTTATTTATGTGAATTTCTTATTCATTATGTCTTAATTGTTTGTATTCGATATTATAATTTCATCCTTCGAAAAAGTAAGAAAACATAAGCCTAAAATTTATGGTCAAATAGTTTGTTTTTTTAACTATTATCTATTTATTTGAAATTATCATTTAAATACCAATTCCTAATTTATTTTAAAATATTTCATGAGAATCTAAACTTTACTTGAAGAATCTTACCTCTATCTCAAGTCTTAAATTTTTTTAATACAATGTTTCTATTTTTTCATATTTTATAAGAAATAAAAATATTTAAACCCAACAATATACAATATTGAAAGCTTTTTCAGAACATAATATGTTCACCACATAATATGTTCACTACTATTTTTAAGAAAGTAAATAATTATGACCAAAATAAATTATTAAATATAATAGATGAAGTATTGGTATTAATTTCCTTCATTAATTTATAATTTTAAATTAGAGAAAAAAGAGCTAAACGAAGAGATACATTTATTCAATTATTTACAAAAAATAACAATATTATTAAAGTTCCAATAATATATATTTTAAAACCAATAAAAAATATTATATTATAATATTATTGTTTAAATAATTAAATTATATATATATATATATATATATATATATATATATATATATATATATATATATATATATATATATATATATATATAAATAAAATTAACTATTATTATATTTTACTTATAATTATATTTATAACTTTTTAATACAATCTTTTTAAATATGTAAAAAAATAACTAATTTAAATGTAAAATAAATTATTTAAATAAAAAAAAATTTCACTATATTTCTTCTAGAATCTAACCATAAAGTTTTAAATTAAAAAATCTTTTAAATTATGTCTTATCTAATTTTTTAAACCTTTGACCATGCAACAATCTAATATAAAACCCAAAATAAAGTAGCAATACAAAAATTCCCCGAATGAAAAAATAGTTGATAAACCTAAAAAGAGAATAAAATAATTAAACAATTAAACTTGCAAGATCGTGCCACACCCATTATATCAAACTGCTCAAACATGAAAAAATACCCATAACAATAACCCCGAACAAAGCAATGAAAAATCATGAAATAAATACAAAAATTACAGGTGCCGACATCTCGATCGAAAAAGGTAGCCAGCGGTTAACTTTTTCTAGCCAATCGGCATGCTCCACGCCCCACACCAACGAAACCTACCGACTTGTCATTCAATTATTCGCAGCATCACGAGCCGGATGTGTGTGTAGGGAAAATAGTTGAATGACCGTCGTTCTATTCATTTTTGTCGCAGGCGGGAAATTATTTCCGAGCGTGAGACAAAAAATCAGCGTGAGAAATAAATGAAGTGTTCGTACACGGGCTTCCCCATAGGAAAAGCCTATTGGCTTAATTAGTCTTAATATTGAGACATTTTTGTATGAGTATTGGGAATTGTTGAAAGAGTGCCACATATTTATGCATAAGTATTAGCAATTTTTGAGGTGGTTGTAGCACATGGTTATTAGGGAATCTTTGAGTAGAAATTGAGCGACACTTTGAAACGACCACTTTATGACCCTTATGCACATAATAGATCTCACATTGTGGATCGTTAATACCCAAAAGCCAAAACAATAGCTATATGCAGTTAAGTTGCATACGAAGACAACCAAAAAAAATAGTTTAAATCTGATTTGTCATTTAGGATGTGTAGATGCGCGAAATTAATTATAACAACCATTGATATATATATTAAATTTATTTTTTAAGTAAGATCTACCTAGGGGGCAGTACCCTTTTCTATTGCCATAAAACCACGGTTACAAAATGTTGTTAACAAAACAACCTTAAAAACTGACAACGATATTCTGACCTACAGACCACCTATTAACTACCAACTAGCCAACAGACTCAGTTGTACAAATACATAATAGCATTACCAATGGCAAGAAGCCTTGCCAAAACTCCTTCAGAGAAGAGATCCTCATTCTCTTTTACAAATGTGTCAAACTTATCAAGGCTATAATCCTTGAGAATACCTCTTTTGAATAGGGACCATGCCTTGCTCATCTTCTTCTTCTTACCCTCCGCATTGAGCCAAAAGAAACTGATCAAGCATCCTTCCACTAGATAAACCGTAATGTGGTCTAGGCAAGCCAACACCTCACGGCGCATACCCTCCTCCACAGTCCTAAGCGACAATGCATTCAGAGCCAATGTGTTCCCCACCACTTGAGCCACGGGCCGATATAACTCTTCAGTCAGTAAACTGTCATGCACATGCCCCACAGACCAAAAGTCATCCCCCAAGATCGCCACAATGGCCGCATGCTCCTATTCGTTAGCTTTTTTGAATATTCAAACGATCTGGTTTCTCGGGCGCCTCATCTGTGATGCCTTTAGCACATCCACAAGTGATTCCTAATTAATCCACCATTGCTAAGTTACCTATTTTGATTTCCTTGCCATCTAATGTTCTCTTTATAGAAAACCTCTGTCCTCGGCTTTGTTCACGAGCCCCGACTTTTCCCAATTTTTGAAAATCACAGAGATTCTGCGTACTGATTATTCACATGCTAGCACTGTTCTTACCTACGCAGTCAAGATCTGTCACATCATCATCCTATGCCCTCGGTTGAAGGATTACCTAAGTCTGCATTAATAATCCTGATCAAATCTGATGGCAGAGATGTTGTACTCTCAAATTCACATGTTGATTTACTATCAATCCCTAAGTTGGCCAAAAAAATTGGCTGCCTTATTTCCTTCTCTAAAAACATGTTGCATGTGATATTGTCCAATAATATCAAGATGACACCCGATTCTGGGTAGCCAGTCCGCCAACTTCCATGAATGAATGTTATTTTTCTCAACACCATTCAATATAGCTTGGGAATCCCCTTCTATAATTAGATTGGAAATACCATTAGATGCACACCAGAAAAGACCTGATTCTAATGCTGAAATCTCTGCCAGATTATTTGAAGATAATCCTATGAAACCCGAAATAGCTTTAATCACTCTGCCTGTAGCATTACGAATTATAATCCCAATCCCAGCACTACTAAGATTACCCCTACTTGCACCATCGAAATTAAGTTTAATCCATCCTTCTTGAGGTTTCAACCAAATCACCTGATGTCTCTTTGCTTTCCTATCCTTCATGATATGATCGCTGGATTGCTTCAAAGTCAGGATTCCTCCATATCTGAGTCCCATCTAGATTTGAATTTATATGTTAGGCCTTGACTTCTATTATTTAAAACCTCTTCTATAGCCAACCTGATAACTTGAATCAAATTGTCCACTTCTTTATTAGAATCTTCAAAGATTCTTCTATTTCGTTCCTTCCAAATCTGCCAAACTAGAATAGGACAAATAATCCATAGTATCCCCCACTTAGATTTCCTTCTTTCGGTCGGCCAAGATGACAAAAATTCCTTGAACGTGACATTTCTTGCCACCTTCCATTAGAGCATATTTAACAACCAATCCCAATAGGCTTTTGCGAAAGGGCACCAGTACAATAGGTGGTCTGTTGTCTCTTCATCTTGTTTGCACAACACACACCAATTCAGTCCTGCTATTCCAATCATTTTCAATCTGTTACCTGTCAGAATCCTACTGTGCAATGCTACCCAAAGAAATGCTCCGGCTTTAGGGAGAGGCCATTTGCCCCAACATAATATCGATGGCCAAAACCTATCATGCTTTCTGATCCTTTGAATTTCATACCCAAGCCGTACTTTGTATTCCCCTGATTTGGAAGCACTCCAAATAAGGTGATCTTCTAACTTGGATGAAGGCACTCTCCTATTTAGAAGAATTTCTGAAAGTTTCTTTGATTATCAGAATCTACAGCCTCTACTGGTATCCAATTCTGAATAGATAACTGTTTAGAGGAATTGTGATAGTCTGCCACCCTCCAACCTTTTGAAGCTTCCACCATATCCACCCATGCTCCTTTGAAGATATCAGCAAGAGGACCTTCTCCACTCCATGAATCCCTCCAAAAGTTAGCTCTATTACCATTACCTATCTTCCATGATAAGTGATCGGTTATAATGCCCCAACTATTCTAGATGAAATTCCAAGTGTGCGATCCTTTAACTGAGTTGGCCACTGTGAGAATCCTGTCTGGTTCCATGGAGTCCAGGTATTTGGCAGCCATAACTTTGCACCAAGGCTTGTCAGGAAATTTGTATATATGCCAAACCAATTTGGCTCCTAGGCTTTATTCTGAAGCCCCATCTCCTCAAACCAATCCCGCCATCCTCTTTTTTCAACAAGCCACATCCAGCTGATTAAGGGGATTTTGTTCCCCCCTTTAGATCCTTCCCACAAAAAAAAATTTACCAGGTCATCCAGAGACATTGCCGCTTTGTTAGACATTTGGTATACTGACATATAATATATAGGGACAGCAGAAAGAACAGATTGAACCATTTGGATCCTCCCTGCTTGAGATAGCCATTTATTTTTCCATGCTCCCATCTTTTGACGACATTTGGCTACAATATCTTCCCATATTTTGGAGTCTAATATGCCTGCGAATAATGGAACACCAAGATATGCAATAGGAAATGAACCAACACCAAATCCCATCACCTCAGCAATCTTTTGGCTTAGCTTATGATTGGTGTTAAGAAAGAATACTATAGATTTATTTTTATTCATACTCTGCCCTGAACCTATCTCATATTTATCAAGAACACCTTTTATCACCTTTGCTTCCCTAACCAATGCTTCGCCAAAGAGTATGGTGTCATCAGCAAACTGTGAGTGCGTGACCGGATCCAAACTATTATGAATCGGGACTCCTCTCCAACGACCCAGAGAAGATTGTGCTTTAATATTTCTGCCCAAAACTTCTGCCATTAAGACAAAAAGAGATGGGGACAAAGGGTCCTCCTTGTCTCAAGCCATTAGTAGCTTGAAAAAAAACCTTTCAGTGAACTATTTACCAAAATAGAGAAATGTACAGATGACAAGCAATGGTAAATACACTTAATCCACTTACGATCAAATCCAAATTGAGACAGAACTTTCATCATAAAAGACCAACTAACCTTGTCATATGCCTTGTTCACATCTAGTTTGACGATCATACCTGGAAATTTATCAGCTTTAATTGAATGAATAGTTTCTCCTACCAAAATGATGCTATCCACAATTTCCCTTCCTGGGACAAATTCGTGTTGTTCTGTCGACACTAATCTATTCAACATAGGCTTTAATCTGTTTGCCATAGTTTTAGACAAAATTTTATAAATGGAATTACACAATGAAATCGGTAGGAAATCTGCCATTGAATCACAACTTAGCTTTTTAGGAATTAATACAATAACTGTATTATTAATTTCTTTAACAAATCTGCCATGTCTCCTAAAATCTTCTGCCACCTTGAGGATCTCCTCTCCCATAAAGCTCCAACACTTCTGGTAAAATTCAGAAGGGATTCCATCCGGCCCAGGAACTTTGTCAATCAGATTGTCGAAAATAGCCTTTCTAATCTCCTGAAGAGAAAAAAGGTCTCATCAAGGAATTATTATCGGACTCTGTAACCAATTTCGGGATGACTTCTAAAATATCATTTTCCGCTCCCCAATAGCTTTCCCAAGATTCTCCAAGCAACTTTTTGAAATGTTCAACTGCAATGCCTTCAATAACCTCTGAATCCTCCTGCCATATGCCACTAGAGTCTTGAATGCGATGTACACCATTCACAGCTCTCTTTGTCTTAACTGAAGCATGAAAGAATTTAATATTAGAGTCACCCACTTTAATCCAATGGTCTCTCGACCTTTCCTTCCAATAAATTTCTTCTCTGAGGAGAATCTCTGCCAATTCACATTTGAGAGACTTTTCTAATATATAATCCTCATTTGACATGCCTAAAGATATGATATGTGTATTGAGTGCTTCAATTTCAGATTCTACTTTGTTCCTTTCCTCAAAAACATTTTTGAAGGACTGTGAGTTCCAGACTTTGATTTTTTCCTTCAATAGTTTAATTCTCTTCATGAAACAGAAACTAAGAGTACCAAAAAAATAATCACTATCTAGCCACCACCTTTGCAATTGTGGGAGAAACTCCTTATCTCTCCACCACATCCCTTGAAATCTGAAACTACCTTTTCTTCCTTGGCAAACTTCTTTGATACATAGTTGAACAGGATAATGATCAGAAAGAGACATTGGGAGAATATTAGTTTCAATACCAATTGAGGATTTTATCCAAGATGAACCAACTAGAAATCTATCTAGTCTTTCAGATATCCTAGTAAATTTCTCTCGCCAATTTGTCCATGTGAACATACCATTTGAGGGAACCGCGTCTGTCAAGTGATTATTATACACAAAGTCTCAGAAATTCTCCATGATCTGATTAGACATCCGCATGCCCCCAGATTTCTCTGCTAGATCTATAAGAGCATTGAAATCTCCTCCTATTATCGCTCTATCACCTTCAATGTTATCCAACTTGACCAAGATTTCCATCCAAACTTTCAATTTATCTGTTGTTTTGATAGGACCGTAAACATTAAAAATATGGAAATTTTCATTTTTTGGTATGCTCGTGACAGTTCCATACATCCAATTGGAACTCGAGATAATGTTTGACATCTTTATGGTTTTTGGGTCCCACATTATTCCCAGTCCCCCAGAAGAGCCACATGCTTCCTGAAAACATCCTTCCCATTTATTGCAAAAGTGCAGAAAGCTAAGAGCTTTGTCTAGATTTAATTTAGTCTCTTGAATAAGAATGATATCATTCTCAACTTTTTGAAGCACCCGTTTTTACCAGTCGCCTCTTGTTAGGGGCCGAGAGGCCCCTAACATTCCATGTAGTTATTTTCATCTCTTACCAAGGGAGGCTCCTACTCCCTTGGCTTTCCTCAAAAATTTGAAAACATTTACAATACCTTTTTCAGAAGCTATGTCTTCTCTCTCCTGTTTGTTTGTCCTCCTACCCTTGCCACCTTTGGATTTGCCCATAATATTGTTAACCGATTGACTGATACTCCTCGGATCCACATTTTCCAGTTCATCAAAATCCAAGTTTTCCTCTAAATTTTGATCATACTCAATCTCTGTGTCAGAGAAAATTTGTTGTTTAAGAGGTACTTCTATCAGCACTTCCTTCTCCTTTGAGGATTTCATAATACCTGTTTCTGAACAACCTCCCAAATCTCCAGAACCCTTAGAATTTTCATAGTTAATAGGCTTCTGAACAAACCCTATTTTTGTAGAAACGGTTTCCATAACCATTTTTTTGAACATCTTTCTTGACCCAGACATTTTTTGTGTTAAAGATATTTTCTCTAACTCTCGAATCAAATCCTCTGATATCAGGTCGCCGACCGTGAGTTTTAACTTCTTCCACTTCTACCTGTTGTTTCCAAAAGTTATCTCCCACTTTAAGACAAATAACGCTTGGGATCTTTTTGACTATCGCTATCTGCATTCTCGCATATAGATATGAGTCGTTATCTATAATCTCTTCATTTATTTCAATCAGAGTGCCCAGAGACCGCCCTATGAATTCAAGGCTCGAGTCTCCCCAATATTCAATAGGAAGATTATATAGTCTAATCCATACCGGATGATCATAAACGCCCAGAACAGACGGATCAAAATTCGGCTGCCATTCTTGAAGGTAAAGAGGATTCAAATCAAAAAACCAATTTTGTTTGTTCAGAATACCATTCCTGTCTTCTTCGTTATTAAAAACAACTACAAAGAAACCTTTGGGAATGAATTTTATTATCGTTTCACTACTCCAATTTGCCTTAACCCAATCCTTGATACACGTTCTGGGATATCTTGCTCCAACAAACCTCCCGATAACTGCCAGTTTACTCCACAGGTCGGCATCTGAATTGATATCTTCTGGCAAAATAATCTCCAACATTTCTGCCTCTTCATGAACATCCTGCGATATGTTATCTGCA